>CM076576.1:463732423-463913246 GCA_034641835.2 Pinus albicaulis
CCTATATTTTTCAACTATGACAGTTGGTGGCTAAATGGTCTTTGCAGCCTTCAAGAAACAAGTTTAAAATCCTGAAAATTGTTGGTACTTGAAGTCTGTTGACAAAAGTCCAAACTTCTGTTGGTTCTACATACTCTCCCTCCTCTCTGCCTCTGATATACCATGAAAATCCTAATCAAAATGCTGCTGCATCCCCCTCCTTGTCCTCTCCCCTTCTTCCACCTTTCCTCCGTTTTTTCAACTCTCTTCTCGACCATAAAAAACCTCATAAAACCCTTTTATATCCCATATTCCTCCATTAATCTCATTCCCCAAGGTCAAAAACACACTTTTTAACCTATCGGAGCCTTTTCTCCTCTTGCGAAAATCATTGAAAAACCATGGAAAAACATACATTTTTCATGCGTTGGGCTTTAGCCCCTCAGGCTAAGCCCCTGCTTTCTCTTCATCCATATGTCCCCACGCCGGAACCGCGTGCTAAACCCGCCAGGCGCTTAAACTCAGAAATAATTCATTGCCCGAAAAACATTGAAGACCGTTGTAAAATGCAAAAAACGGGTTTGTTTTATTTTTCCAACGAAGAAAATAATATTAAAACTCCGCCGTTGATCTGTCCCACGAATCAACGGTGCGGAGTATCCCGTCAGCTGGTGGACCCCTCCCCCTTTTCCGCCGCATTGTTTTCCTTTCCCACCGGTATGTGCCCGCACCACCTTTCGTCCGGAGGTGGTTTTGTGCCGTCGGCCAGCGATTCCACGCGCCGACTGACACGTGTTCTCCACCTCGCCCCCAAACCACCGTTCCGTGCCTTCTCCCCGCACGTTAAACATTTTCTTATGACCCCGCAGCGGGATTTCTCCCCGCCGTCGGATCTGGGCCTTCCCATCCGACGGTCCCCATCGTCTTTTTTCGTTCGCTCTTTAATAAACCCGCACGCCCGTTAAATCTCTCCTGGTGCTCTCGAAAATCGATCCCCACCGTCGATCTCTACGGATCAACGGCTCTCTTTTATCCTCCTGATTCTATTGTACAGCCCACCTTTTCCCGTTGACTGTTCAAAATCGCTCCTGGCCGTCGATCGCAATACGATCAACGGTTCCGATCTCTCCATCCACCCGCACGCCCTCCGATGCAGTCTGCCCATATAACGCAGGATTTCCTCATTTTTCTTTTTTTTGCAGGTTTTCAAAGGGTTTTTCTTCGTATTCTACGAAATCTGAAGGATGAGAGTGACGACTCCAATCCTCCCGCTTATCCAATTGATCAGCACAGAGAAGAACATGGATATTTACAAAGCTTCATGAGCTGGCTATTGCATGTCCCCTGTGTGCTTGGAAAAGGCCGCCAATATCGTAGCGCAGAAAGAGCATTTCCGATTAAAGATAAATGAACTGTGAGGGTGAGGCAAATGGTTTTCAGAGAAGATTGGTGGGGGGATTACGCTAAGACGACATTTAAGCCTAATCCCCGGCTCAGAACACGGATTAAAGCGAAACCTAAAAGTGTTCAGCAGACATATCGCCTCCACCGCCATACTTTGAGGCGAATTGATTCCTCAACCACCACAGTGCCACCTATTGCCTCAGAACGCTCAATCAGAGGATGAATTTATTGAACAGGATCAGATATTATGCCTCGAACAACCAAAGAAGTTATTACTGCACCGGATTTCAACGACAGAATGTCTGCAGTGCAACCCTAACAGTACGCAGAGCCTCAAAGGTCAATATAAGCTCTCTTCGAGCTTACTTTTTAAGTATAAACACATTAATGCAATGTAACACCTATAGAATTTCTTTATCGGGCCTCTCGGGGTCAGAAAGACATTAATTCTGCATTGATTATGTTTGAGATCTTTAAATTGGATCTCACCTCCTCATCCTTCTATAAATACCTCAACAGAAGATGAGTGAGGGGTTGGATTAGTTAGTTGTTAATGTAGTTGCTGAAGCGCTGTAACCATTTCTGAGTGGAAAACTCTTGACTGTAAATAGTGGTTTTACGGGCTCTTGGAGTTCTGCTTGTGACCAATAGGTTAGGTTGTGAAGAAGAGATGTATTAAAACATTGGATTTGAAGATTGTAACCGGTTTGCAGCAATCAATACAAGCTGATTTATGGGATCCTGGTCTATGCCGATGGTGATGTTATTCTCACTGTAACTTGTCATTTTTATTTCTGTTTTCAATTCGTTTCATTCTCCACTATAAAGAACAGTTTAAACATTGTTAGAGTTTGCTGTACACCAGTGACCTTCTCTGGCTGAAAAATCTTTATCCCAATGTTTTCTTCTTATTGTGTTATTTAGAAATGATTTAATTCAGTCTAAGCACAGAGATGCTGGCGTTCCCTCATCTTTTCGTCACTACTGAATGTTGTTTTTAAATGTTACTTTCATATATGTGGTGCAAGGAATGAATTGAGGAAATCAAAGGTTAGCCCTGAGTCCCTTTCTTGTTTGCTCAACTGTTTGTCTGTTTCCCTTAGGATGTGTCAAAAGCTGACTAGTTTCGAAGTACTTATCAGATCTTGGGCCATTCTGTGTTATCTTGGTGATTGTCTTGGAAGTAACTAAGTAAAGAAGAACTAAGATGAGGAGAAAGGTGAGCCCTGCCCGCTAGTTTCTGCTCCAAAGGTTGCCTTCAAGTTTCCCTTTGTTTTTAATCTGTTTTCTATTAGAAGTGTATCAAAGGCTGGCTAGTTTCAAAGTACTTACCAGATCCTAGTTTGCTTCTATGTTTTCTTAAGTGCCTGGTCAAAGGCTGGCTAGTTTCAAAGTACTTACCAGATCCTGGGCTGCTCTTTGTTCTGCATCTGTTGATTCCCTTTCTTGTTGTATCACCCCATTCCATAAATCAAACTTCAAAGAGATCCTTAGGCCTAGATGACTTGCCCCATAGATTATTCTTGAACCTGGATGTTTCAATTAAATTCCCTTATGACTCCATAGCCCAATGGATTGAAAACTTGCCATCATCTTTCTTTAGAATCAAAGCTTATTTTGTTTACTTGCAACTTCTCACCTTTGAACCTATTTTCATATAGATCTTTCCGTCTCAGACAGCAGCTATGTTCAACCATCTAAGAAAACCAAACAAAACCCTTGGCCTTCATAACTAGCCTAATATCATCACCCTAAACTTCAAAGAAAATATCCATCTTTGTACATATTGGAGAGATCCCTCTCCGGATTCAGGAGGGCTAGATCCTAGAATCCCAAAGTTGGTTGAAATGATGTTAACTCTGTGATTGGACTTTTCCAATCTTGCTTGTTACAGAGACCTAACATTCCTGGCGACTCCACTGGGGAGTTTAACCCAAAATCTCTGGTCCCATGACAATTGTTCTATTTTGCAGCTGAGCCACCAGGAACTAACATTTCTGGCGACTCCGCTGGGGACTCTTACCTCAGAATCCTCATATAAACATTTGGAGAGTAAAAAGCAGCCTTTCCAAGCACTACCAAAGAATGGTAATCACGATAAAACTTGTTTGGATCAGTGACAAACTAGGTCAATCCTAGGGTTCTTTTAAATCTTTATCTAACCTTGGAAAAATCAGCTAGCTTAGCCACAAGGATAGACTGTCTTTGTTTCTTAACCGTAGCTAAGTTTTGAGGCAAATCTAGGACATTCTTTAAAGAAACCACAAATATAAACAATTCCGAAAATACCAAAAACATTGCAGATTGGTAGTGAAACACTAGTTTTGATACCTGCATACGACTTTGATGTGTTTTACTCTTTACTCTTAGACAGAGTCTGGAAAGGGCCAGGTAGCCTCTGGATCTCATCCTCTTTAAGGGGTGACACATCTAGTGAATGCTCTCCTAGTCAATCTCTGGTTAGAGTCTGTTGTATTTTGAGATATCCCTGAAAAGAAATGTTCCACAAACACTGAGGTGGACAGTGTACTTTTGTGAAAATTCTCTGAACCTTCCACCTGGCGACTCCACCACCCTGAACAGACCTTAAGACTCCACTGGAAAGAACCCTTATCATTATAAAATCATTTCAAACTCAGTTAAAGGACTGTAGGATTCGAATTGAGAAAACAGATTAGTTAACCGTCTAAAGATTGTCATATCTGGTTGAACTTTTCTTGTTTAGATTGGGTCTAATCCCATAAACATTGTGGCTCCTAAAAAGATTCATACTAGAGCCCATCCCGACCCAGATCCTCCTGAAATAGTTGACAACCCAGAAAGAATTCTCAGGAAGTCTCCTAGGATACAATCCTCAACTATCTTCAGATCCCTCATAAGAGCCAATTCAGTCCCTGAAAACCTTTCAGCTCTTCATGAATCACAAATTGACTTGTTAAACCCATTCAGAACTAGGTCATTTGGTGATTTAGGTCAGTTAGATTCTGAGCCTACCCTTTCATCTCCCGAAACCAGTGGGACTCTTGGGAATAGAGAATCAACACCTCCTGATTTACATTTCATACATAATCTAGGAGCCTCTCACCCCAGGTCAACTCAGAGATCTACTTCTGTTCCATCCACTTCTGTTCATCCTTCATCCACTGTTCAAACCACTCCACTTCAACCCATACCTCCACTTGTAAACCCACCCCCACCACATATCATGGCAGCATGGTATGCTCCCTTAGTCCTTCCTGTACCATTAGTAAATCTTCCACAGGACTATCAGTCCAAAATTCCATTATATGATGCTAATAATACCACAACAGCATCTCAACATGTGGACAGGATGAATGACTACTTTGACAGAAATGAAATTGATAATGAATCTGTCAAAATCAGATTGTTTTCTCAAAGTTTGGGGGGAGATGTGAGAAAATGGTTTAAAGGTTTAACCCCCCATAGTATTAACGACCTTCAAGCCTTCCATCAAACATTTTTAAACAAATGGGAAGTAAGGAAAAACCCTCTCCAAGTCCTTGCCGACTATAACAATCTCCATAGGAACCCCGGGGAAAGTGTACAAGCTTATTGTACCAGATTTAACAGTGTGTATAATGCACTTTCCCCTGAACTGAAACCTCCTCAGGGATCAGCCTTAAACAAATTTCCTGAAGGGTTTGATCCAGACATGACATATTCGCTCAGAGAAAGAGTCTTTGCAACCCTTGAAGATATGCAAAGAGGTGCCCTTTCTGTAGAGGTGAACCTTATGGAGAAAAGAGCAAGGATGAAAGCTGAAAAGAAAGTATCTTTTAGAGAGGAATCCTCCCCTTCCACTTCAAGCTCAAATATGGAAAGAATGATGGAAGAAATGATGAAGAAGATGAGCATTCTAGATAAGGCGCAAGCGAGTATAAATCAAAATGCTCCTCAAAACATAAATCAAAACCAGAATCAGAATTTTAGACGAAATCAGCCTCCTAACAGACCCAGGGAAGATGATCAGCAGATCATCCCTCCCTTCCATCAGAACTTTTTAAGTGAGGTTGAGCAAACAGATCAAATAACAGAGGAAGATGATATAAACTTATTTGGGGTGGATGATGATGACTTTGAGGTTCATTATGATAATAAACGAGGTCTTTATACACCTTATGATGACAGAAGAGATGATGCTGAAAACAGCTACCGAAACATGGAGAACGCTGTCATAGAACCTTTAAAGGAATATGAACTCAGAAGTAAGTCTCATCAACAAACACCCAAAAATAAAACCTCTGACAAACCTTCTCAAAACAGCACTGCAACCAAGTCTAAAACGATTAAACAAAAGGACAAAACGGTGGCTATTGATTCTGGTAAAGATAAAGAGAAAGACACTCAAAACATCGAAAAACAGAGTGCAAACATTAGTAGTACTAACACCTCAGTTAGTACTCCTGCAAAAGCGATTGTTTCAACTGTAGATGAACCGAATCAGCAAGCTGTTTTTGCTGATAAAGTGGCAGTAAACAAGGCTGAAGTCAGTATTCTGAAGAATCAAAACCTTTTTAGCCTGGAACATGAAATCTCAAGGATCAAAATCTCTGTTCCTTTGACTGAGTTGGCTGCCCAGCATGTATATAGGTCCAAAATTTTGAGGGCTTTGAAATTAGAAAATAATGAAGATACCCTCAATCTTAATGATGACCAACCAGAGCTTATTTTCGGTCCAAAGATTGAAGGAAAATTCCAAGAAGGCCCTGTGCCTCCATTTTATGTAAGCTTAAACATTCATGACAAAATCCTGCATAATGCTATTCATGATTCAGGTGCTTCCCATAATTTAATGCCAAAAGCTGTAATGGAGAGCCTGGGTCTTGAAATTACCAGACCTTACAAAGACCTGTACTCCTTTGACTCAAGTAGGGTTAAGTGTCTAGGATTGATTAAAGATCTCTGTGTTAATCTAGCCCAAATTCCAGCCAAATGTTTGGTCATGGACGTTGTTGTGGCTGATGTTCCCCCAAAGTATGGAATGCTTTTATCAAGGTCTTGGGGGGCTAAGTTACAAGGGACTATGCAAATGGACATGGCCTATGCAACCATCCCTGTCTTCAATCAAACTAGGAGGCTTTATAGAGAATCTCACATGCAATACACAGTAACAAGCCAGGAGCGGCCTCAAAACTCCCCACTTTATGCTATAAACACGAGCCTTGATTCTTTTATCATGTTCAATAATGAAACACTCACTGAACAATCTGTTTTGAAAGAATCCATGGCTGGAATAAAAAAGGAGGAAAACGATGCCGAAGTGCCAAGACAGTTTACTGTGTCCGAAGATCCTAGAAAATTAAACACAGATCTTGAACTGCAAATCATCCGTCCTTTGAACTTAGGTCTTGACAGTCAGGGATACAGTCCTCAACCCGATGAACAACTTGAGGAACCAAATGATACAAAGTCCGTCCATCAAATTGAAAATCAACCTCTCTGGACTATGTATTTCGATGGGTCATGCACCAAAACAAATGCAAGTGCAGGTGTCTGGATCACTAACACCGAAAATAATCATACAGAATGTATCTCATGCAAATTAAACTTTCAGTGTTCCAACAACATAGCAGAATATGAATCCCTTCTCTTGGGCTTGCATCTTTTGAAAAAACTAGGTGCCAAGAAAATCGATGTATATGGGGATTCTGAATTAATCATCAGGCAAGTCAATGGGGAGTACAATGCAAATCACCCCAGAATTAAGGCCTATAGGAATGATGTCATTGGTATTTTGAAAACATTTGAGGGGTACACCTTATCTTTTGTCCCAAGGAAGAAAAACATTGCAGCCCACAATTTAGCCTTTGCTGCTAGAACATGCCCAATGTTGTATGATGACACCTCTCAGATAAAATTCAGACCAGCTATCCCAGATAACAAGAAATATTAGCAGGTGTTTGATGGAGACAAACAAATAGAAGACTTCATGCAATTCAGAAATGAGTTTGAACTCCATAGTTCAGATTCAGACTATGAGACAGACTGCAGTGAAGAAAATTTTCTTGGTGAAGAAGAACCGTCTCCACAGCTGGTAAATATAAACCTTCAGACTATCACATCCACTCGCCAAGCAGAATTAAGTCCGAAATCTGAAACACAAGAAATAGAAACTCTGCATTCTGATAATGATAGTCTGCCCAAGGGTTTGGCCCCTCTAGAAGAACTGTTTGATTTCGATGACGTGGCCAAAAAACCAAAACTGGAACCTGTGGAAACTGAAGTGGAAGAATGCAATATAGGCAGTGAGAAAAAACCGGGATTGATTAAACTGTCTAAAACTTTACCAGCTCATATTAAACTTAAATATTTGGAGCTGTTTAAAGAATTTTCTGATGTTTTTGCATGGAGTTACGAAGATCTTAAGTCCTATGACACCGAAATAATACAGCACAAAATCCCTCTTAAAGAAAACCAAAAACCATTCAAACAAAAACTGCGCCGAATCAGCCCTATCCTGTTGCCATTGGTTAAGAAGGAAATTATGAAAATGCATGATGCTGGTATTATTGTCCCTATTAGATATTCGGAGTGGGTATCTAATCTAGTGTCAGTTAGGAAAAAGACTGGAGAAATCAGGCTTTGTATAGACTTCAGGAATTTAAACAAAGCTTCATTGAAGGATAACTACCCTTTTCCCAAGATGGATCATATTTTGCAAAGGGTGGTAGGGTCTAAAAGAATCTCTTTGCTGGATGGCTATTCAGGGTATAACCAAGTCCTAGTCCACCCTGATGATCAATTAAAGACAGCTTTTACTACACCCTGGGGCACTTTCATGTATGTGGAAATGCCTTTTGGTTTAATGAATGCTGGAGCAACCTTTCAGAGAGCCATGGACATAGCATTCTCGGAAGAATTAGGCTTCTTCATCATTATCTATCTTGATGATGTAACTGTGTTTTCAAAAACAGATGAAGAACACTTAGAACATTTAAGAAAAGTTTTCGAGAAGTGCAGAAGATTTGGGATATCTTTGAACCCCAAGAAAACCTTATTCGGACTCCAAGAAGGTAAGCTTATTGGACATATCATTTCAGAAGAGGGAATAAAGATAGATCCCATGAGGATTGAGGCCATATTGCAAATCGCTCATCCTCGAAATATCAAAGAGTTGCAGTCTTTCATAGGAAATATTAACTTTTTAAGAAGGTTCATCCCAAACTTGGCTGAGCTCCTTAGGAATATCACAAACATGTTGAAAAGGGAGCAAGGGGTAAAATGGACCGCGGAGGCAAAGACATCCTTTGAACTGGTTAAACAAGCGTTAACCAAAACACCAGTTCTCATAAGTCCCGATTTCTCGAAAGATTTTTATATCTTCTCATTTGCATCAGAACATACTATAGCTGCTGTCCTTTTACAGAAAAATCCGCAAGGACAAGAGAAGCCCATTGCATTCTTTAGCAAGGCATTGAGGGATGCCCCTCTGAAGTATAACATTATGGAAAAGCAAGCTTTTGCTTTGGTGAAAGCTTTAAAAGACTTCAGGGTATACATCCTTCACTCACACATTATTGCCTTTGTCCCAAATTCAGTTGTAAAGGACATTCTAACCCAGGATCCAGATGGTAAGAGAGGTAAGTGGATTGCTGTTATTCTTGAATATGATTTAGAGATTAAAGCCACAAAGCTTATCAAAGGTCAAGGTCTAGCGAGGCTAATGGCCGAATCAAATTGTGAAGTTCTTGATATTAACATGATTAATGCTTTGGATGACCAAGAAGAATTCCCAACCCCCATTGTCGAATATTATTTTGCGAATTCTCCTTGGTATGCTGATATTGTTTATGTTTTGCTTAATTTAAACACACCGCCTAGTTTATCCAAAACAAAGGCAAGATTCCTAAAGTTAAAAGCTGTAAACTATTGCATTATTGATAAATGTCTCTATTGGAAAAATGCTAGTGGTATATTGCTTAAATGTTTGCCTGAGTTTGATGCAGAAAAAATTAAGCAGGAATTCCATGAAGGAGAATGTGGAGGCCATTTATACTGGAATTCAACAGCCAACAAAATTTTGAGGGCTGGTTTCTATTGGCCTACTCTGTTTCCTGATGTACATAAACTGACAACCACTTGCCATAAATGCCAATTGTTTGAAGGCAAGAGAAAATTACTGCCCCTTCCTCTGCATCCAATTACCGTTGAAGCCCCTTTTCAACAGTGGGGACTTGACTTCATAGGAGAAATCCACCCATCATCTTCTGCTCAGCACCGATGGATCCTCACTGCCACAGACTACTTCACTAAGTGGATAGAAGCCATTCCTTGTAGACAGGCCAATGATTCAGTTATCATAAAATTTATAGAAACCAATATCCTTTCCAGGTTTGGCTGTCCTACCAATATCATTACAGATAATGCAGCGGCATTTGGATCAAAGAAAATGGTTGAATTCTGTCATAAGTACCAGATAACATTGGGGCACTCCACAGCTTATTACCCTCAAGGTAATGGACTTGCAGAGTCTTCCAACAAAAGCTTAGTGAACATAATAAAGAAATTGTTGGAAGACAATAAGAAGTCTTGGCACACCAAGCTGGTTCATGCACTTTGGGCTGACAGGTTAACATTGAAGAAATCCATTGGTATGTCACCCTTCCAGCTTCTATACGGTACAGATGCAATTTTTCCTAACAGCCTTGGTGTACCATTTATGAAGTTAATTCAAGAGTTGCAGACTGAAGACAATGACATAATCAGGAGAATAAATCAGACCATTCATCTTCAGCAAACCAGAGAGGAAGTGTACCAAAAAGCATTACAGAAGCAAGACAATATCAAGAAGATATTTGACAGAAGAACAAAGGCCAGTAATTTCAAAATTGGGGACAAAGTGTTAAGGTGGGACTCCAAAAGAGAAGACAAGGGAAAGCATGGTAAATTTGACAATCTATGGCTTGGCCCTTACTCCATTCATTCAGTTGCTGGGAACAATGCATTTTTCTTACAAGAACTGAATGGAGCAGAATTGTTTGGGGGTCCTGTCAATGGCAGGATGCTCAAGCATTATCTTTCTTAAAATTATTTCATGATTCTGAAGCCTTTTCACCTTTTTTCATTGTAAATACTGCATCCATCATTGCATTTAAAGTTATAAAAAATAAAAAATACAAAAACAAAGAAAAAAATGAAAAGAGGGCAGGAATGTAAAATAAGAAAGGCAAGGCCCCATGCCAAAAAAGAGAAATGGATCGGAAAGTGTGCAAGCTTAAATGCCACTCCTCTAAACACACTTCTAATTAGTCAAACTGTTTAATCTTGACTGATTAGCTTTCAATTTTCTGCTGATAGGGTAGCAAAGTGGATTTGCCAAACTGTTTAATCTTGGCTTATCAGTAGATAGAGTAGGGTAGAAATCAAGGTTCAAACAAACTCAAAATCTGAACCAAAGTTTCCAAAGAAATGACTCAAATCTACTCTAATTTCTGAGTCAAAGAAGAGACCTGGTTCTAATTCACTCAAAACTCGAACCAGAAGAGAAGCAAAGATAGCTCACTGAAAAGAAAGAACAGAGCTGTGAATATGAGGAAAGGCTATAATGAGAAAATTTTCAGATCTTAAGCCTTCTGTTTTGATTTTAAATTTTCTGCAAATAATAATCTATGTGCAGCTTGTCTTTATGCCATAGATCATAGCAAGTCAAACAGTTCAATCTTGGCTTGGCTATTTTTAAATTTCTGTTGTAGAATTTAGAAAATGAAAGTTTGTTGGACTGTTTAATCCCAACAAACAGCAGAATAGGTAGAGGAATATCTGAACTCAACTGTTTAATCTGAGTTCGGGGAGAAATAAGGAGTAGAAGTAGACTAGATTTACTGCTTTCAAAAGAATAAAATGTTGTGTTAAGAGTTTGCCAATCCAAGTGCACTCTGATGAAGAAAAATGTTAGACCAGTAGGATTGGGGTAGGTAGAAGTTGTATTGATGAAATTCAGCTTTCTTTCATGACTGACCTTATTTTGTCCAGAAGAAAAGCAAGAGCAAGTGATCAAACACCAGACACCAGTCAGCATCCCAGAGGAATCAGGTCTGAATTCTTGATGCCTTCAAGAAGGCACCATCCCCAAGTGGAGCCACTGTTAGCCACCCATATTTTTCAACTATGACAGTTGGTGGCTAAATGTTCTTTGCAGCCTTCAAGAAACAAGTTTAAAATCCTGAAAATTGTTGTTACTTGAAGTCTGTTGATGAGAGTCCAAACTACTATTGGTTCTACAAACTCTCCTTCCCCTCTGCCTCTGATATACCATGAAAATCCTAATCAAAATGTTGCTGCATCCTCCTCCTTGTCCTCTCCCCTTCTTCCACCTTTCCTCCGTTTCTTCAACTCCCTTCTCGACCATAAAAAACCTCATCAAACCCTTTTATATCCCATATTCCTCCATTAATCTCATTCCCCAAGGTCGAAAACCCACTTTTTCTACCTATCGGAGCCTTTCTCCTCTTGCGAAAATCATTAAAAAACCATGGAAAAACATACATTTTTCATGCGTTGGGCTTTAGCCCCTCAGGCTAAGCCCTTGCTTTCTCTTCCTCCATATGCCCCGTCGCCGGAACCATGTGCAGAAGTCCACCGGGCGCTTAAACCTCGGAAATAATTTATGGCCCGAAAACATTGAAAACCTTTGTAAAAGGCAAAAACGGGTTTGTTCTATTTTTCCAGCGAAGAAAATAATATTAAAACTCCGCCGTTGATCTGTCCCACGGATCAACGGTGCAGAGTGTCCCGTCAGCTGGTGGACCCCTCCCCCTCTTCCGCCGCGCTGTTTTCCTTTCCCACCGGTATGTGCCCGCACCACCTTTCGTCCGGAGGTGGTTTTGTGCCGTCGGCCAGCGATTCCACGCGCCGACTGACACGTGTTCTCCACCTCGCCCCCAAACCACCGTTCCGTGCCTTCTCCCCGCACGTTAAACATTGTCTTATGACCCCGCAGCGGGATTTCTCCCCGCTGTCGGATCTGGGCCTTCCCATCCGACGGTCCCCATCGCCTTTTTTCGTTCGCTCTTTAATAAACCCGCACGCCCGTTAAATCTCTCCTGGTGCTCTCGAAAATCGATCCCCACCGTCGATCTCTACGGATCAACGGCTCTCTTTTATCCTCCTGATTCTATTGTACAGCCCACCTTTTCCCGTTGACTGTTCAAAATCGCTCCTGGCCGTCAATCGCAATACGATCAACGGTTCTGATCTCTCCATCCACCCGCACGCCCTCCGATGCAGTCTGCCCATATAACGCAGGATTTCCTCATTTTTCTTGTTTTTTGCAGGTTTTCAAAGGGTTTTTCTTCGTATTCTACGAAATATGAAGGATGAGAGTGACGACTCCAATCCTCTCGGTTTGTCCAGGAAATTGATCATACGGAGAAGAACATGGATATTTACAAAGCTTCATGAGCTTTGGTTGCCGCATGTCCCTGCAAAGCTTGAAAAAGGCCGCCAATATCAGAGCGGAGAAAGAGAGCTCTGATGAAAGATAAAATGAACCAGTATGTTGCTCTCAGGAGAAGACTGTGATTATTTCGCTAAGACGGTTATCAAAAGCCTAATCCCCGGCTCCGAACATGGATTAAAGCAAAACCTAAAAGTGTTCGGCAGAAAGATTGCCTCCACCGCCATACTTCGAGGCGAATTGATTCCTCAACCACCACAGTGCCACCTATTGCCTCAGAAAGCTCAAACAGAGGATGAATTTATTGAACAGGATCATATATTATGCCTCGAACAACCAAAGAAGTTATTACTGCACCGTATTTCAACGACAAAATATCTGCAGAGCAACCCTAACAGTACGCAGAGCCTCAAAGGTCAATATAAGCTCTCTTCGAGCTTACTTCTTAAGTATAAACACATTAATGCAATGTAACACCTGTATAATTTCTTCATCGAACCTCTCAGGGTCAGGAATACATTAATTCTGCATTGATTGTGTTTGAGATCTTTTAATTGGATCTCACCTCCTCATCCTTCTATAAATACCTCAATAGAAGATGAGTGAGGGGTTGGATTAGTTGGTTGTTAATGTAATTGCTGAAGCGCCGTAGCTATTTCCGAGTGGAAAACTCTTGACTGTAAATAGTGGTTTCATGGGCTCTTGGAGCTCTGCTTGTAACAGATAGGTTAGATTGTGAAAAGAGATGGATTAAAACATTGGATTTGAAGATTGTAACCGGTTTGAAGCAATCAATACAAGCTGATTTATGGGATCCTGGTCTATGCTGATGGTGATGTTATTCTCACTGTAACTTGTCATTTTATTTTTGTTTTCAATTTGTTTCATTTTCGACTGTAAAGAACAGTTTAAACAATGTTAGGATTTGCTGCATATCAGTGACCTTCTCTGGCTGAAAAATCTTTATCCCAATGTTTTCTTCTAATTGTGTTATTTAGAAATGATTTAATTCAGTCTAAGCACAGAGATGCTGGCGTTCCCTCATATTTTCGTCACTGCTGAATGTTGTTTTTAAATGTTACTTTCATATATGTTGTGTAAGGAATGAATTGAGGAAATCAAAGGTTAGCCCTGAGTCCCTTTCTTGTTTGCTCAACTATTTGTCTGTTTCCCTTAGAATGTGTCAAAAGCTGACTAGTTTCGAAGTACTTATCAGATCTTGGGCCATTCTGTGTTATCTTGGTGATTGTCTTGGAAGCAACTGAGTAAAGGAGAACTAAGATGAGGAGAAAGGTGAGCCCTGCCCGCTAGTCTCTGCTCCAAAGGTTGCCTTCAAGTTTCCCTTTGTTTTTAATCTGTGTTCTATTAGAAGTGTATCAAAGGCTGGCTAGTTTCAAAGTACTTACCGGATCCTAGTTTGCTTCTATGTTTTTCTTAAGTGCCTGGTCAAAGGCTGGCTAGTTTCAAAGTACTTACCAGATCCTGGGCTGCTCTTTGTTCTGCATCTGTTGATTCCCTTTCTTGTTGTATCACCCCATTCCATAAATCAAACTTCAAAGAGATCCTTAGGCCTAGATGACTTGCCCCATAGATTAATCTTGAACCTGGTTGTTTCAATTAAATTACCTTATGACTCCATAGCCCAATGGATTGGAAACTTGCCATCATCTTTCTTTAGAATCAAAGCTTTTTAGTTTACTTGCAACTTCTCACCTTTGAACCTATTTGCATATATATCTTTCCGTCTCAGACAGCAACTATGTTCAACCATCTAAGAAAACCAAACAAACCCTTGGCCTTCATAACTAGCCTAATATCATCACCCCAAACTTCAAAGACAATATCCATCTTTGTACATATTGGAGAGATCCCTCTCCGGATTCAGGAGGGCTAGATCCTAGAATCCCAAAGTTGGTTGAAATGATGTTAACTCTGTGATCGGACTTTGCCAATCTTGCTTGTTACAGAGACCTAACACCTATGGCAGAGTACATGGAGGCCCAGATTAGCTCAATGTCTTCAGCATTGATCCTTCACCAGGGCCAAATTCATCAAGAATGGTCACTATTGATGGTGACTTCAGTTTTGAAGAACCACATGCAGAGCACCCTGTGGTTATCTCTGACAGACAGTCAGTGCTCATATCCTTTTTTGTTACTGCTTGACTGGCTGCATTGGAATTATTGTATCACCTAGAACATCAGAGATTTCCAGTAGAGTAGGGTAGGTAGGAAGTCTGAAATAAAGCTCAGTGTGTGAGCATGTAGTTAGTTTTTTTTTAATTTATGCAAAGTCCGGCAAGTCAAACAGTCTAATCCTGGCTTGGCTGTATTTAAATTTCCTGTCTTAGAATGTAGAGAAGAAAACTGCTAGATAGTCTAATCCTAGCAGGTAGTAGTGTAGGTAGAGAAACATGTGAGACCAACAGTCTAATCTGGTCTCATGGAGCAATAAGGGTAGAAGTAGAATAGGTTTATTTTCTGTATGTTAAATAAAATGATGTAAAGGGTCTGCTAGTTCAAATGCACCCAAGGGAAAATTGTAGAACTGTAATTTGGGTAGGTAGATCGGTTGGGAAATGTTTCTGCTGATATATCATGTTTGTGGCAGCTGAAAAACAAAGAAGAGAGATGGCTCATGATAGCAGGCACCTGGCCTACTCCAAAGATCATATCTGGTTTCTTGTCTCCTCCAAGGAGAAGCCATCCCCATGTGGAGCCACTGTTAGCCCCCCTATGAAATTCTTGACAAGCAAGCTGGGGGCTATGTCATTTTGGAGACCTTCAAGGAATGCATCCCCCCTGAAGATACATTATCCTTGACGTTTCTCTGTACTTTGCCTTTCACCAGTCTCCTCTGTCAGTTCTTTCCCCTGAGGCCCGCACTTATCTCTTATACCCCTACAAAATGTCCCTCTTTTCCCCTTTTTCCTCCTTCTGTCAAGGTTCCCTTTCCCCCTTTTAATTCTACCATTACCCTCTTAAATTTCCCCCTAAGCCCCCTTTTAATCTCACCGTTGCCCTTTGTTAAACCTTGGAACCTTTTTTTCCCCTTATTGTTATCATCCTTGGGTCCTGAATTTCATGAAAATGGTTACAAAACCCACTCTAAACGTTATGTTTAGCCTAGCCCCTTTCGCAATTAGCCCCCGCACTTTTTTCCCATGAGTCCTAGCGCCATGACCAATGCTAAATCCGTCGGGTGCTTAGCTCCCCCAAACCTTTCTCCGCACAAAAATAATCAAAAAACCTTTATAAACGCGCATTGGTGGCATGTTGGCGGCATGTGGTGGTGCATGGGCGGAGCCACCACAAAAATGGTGGTTACGGGGGCTGCCATTTGCCCGTACAGACCAAATGAGGTGACGCCCCGTAGTACATATTGGCCATTGATCGGCGGTCAAACCTCGATCGACTGGTCAACTACGGGGGGTTCACATCCCGTTAAACTCCATGCTGGTTGACCTCTCGTACTCCGTCGATCTGTTCAAACTTGCTGCCGAGTTAACCCTATGTTGTTCAGATCTCCGCCATCCAATTAATATATGATCCGATGGCGCGGAGCGCGCCCGAAATGGTGGTCCCCACTCCACGCTCTTTTTTCCAAAACTGCTTGGTTTATTCCACACCACTTTCTATGTGCTGGCGGTTTTTCCCGGAGGACCAGCGATTCCACCCATCGTTTGACAACTGTCTTTGGTACGACGGCAAAACTGCTTTCATTTCGCGCATTAATATTCGGTTCAAAGTCGCGCAGCAGAATCTATGCGAACCGTCCGATCTCGAGCACTTCATCCTACGGTCGTAATTCATCGAAGCTGCGCCCCCCGTTAACCTGCCTCCTCCGTATCTCGGGTCCACATTCCGTCGTGTTTCCGCCGTAGATCTCCACCCCATCGACGGTCCAGATTCATCCGTTCGTCGTTGACTATTCTTTGGTCTCCCGATCCCGCCACGTCATCTCCACGTGTACGCCCCGTACATTCTATGCTTCCGTCACTATATATTTGGTTTTGTTGTGTTTTTTAATTTTTTCATTCATCTATTACGTGTGTTCGCTCTGTGTTTCATTATTCCTCCACCAGAGCATTCTGTCATCGTTTTTCGTGATTTCTCCGCAGTTCTCCATCTGCATGGCTATTGTCCACGACCACATCTTGTCCTCGCTGCCTTCATCATCCCTGTCCATGGTTTTCCTCACAGGTGGGTTGTTTTGCAGGGTTTTCAGTGGCGAATGTCTGCCATAATTGTAGAACCTTTGTTACAGTGATGGATAAGTCAATGAAGGTCATCTTCAGCGGCTGAATTTACGAGAGATGGCCCGGGAAGGTAAAGACAAGACTGTCATTTAAGGAACAGGCCTAAAACTCTATGAAAAGCCCTCCGGTGCCATTAAAGCTCGAGCTAACCTGTTAGAGGCAAAAATGAAGCAGCAGAGTATTACAGGACAGCAGAAAGCTCAAGGAAAGAAACAAAAGACTTTAGAGCTCCTTCAGGGAATTGTAGAAGGCAAAGCAGCAGTTTGAAGACCTCGAGGATCAATCCAAAAGATCTTGAGCACGGTGAAAGGTACCATCAGGGTTATTTGTCAGCAGAATGTTTTTCTTTATCAAGTACAGGGCGCCCATATAACTTTTATTATGAAGAATGTCCCTGAAATTATTTCCTCCCTAACTACAGTTCAAAAACAGTCAAACATTTATGAGACAGACCTTCCTAGCAGTTTATTTCATTTTTTGTTCAAATCACCTGGAGTACAACAAGCCAAAAGGTCAAGATCATATCCAAAGCAGATCATTCTTTCACAAGGAAGGTGACAGAGATTAAATACATAGCAGGTCAAGAAGAATGGGTTTCGGGCCTGCATCCATTATTGTGTTTAATGATACATTTAATTTTCACCTACTCCTTCAGTCGATCTTAGGCTCACCCTTTGCTATAAAGCACAGAAGGAAACATTGTAATGGTTGTTGATGAGATATCAATGAAATGAAATTATTCTCCTCTTGAGATAAGTTCTCTATGTATATTGTAAGATAGGCTGAGATTTGATGTATTCAGACTGAATGTTCAAGTTGTAGGCAGTGTTGTCCCTGATTGGTTTTGTTTTTAATATGACAAGCACATTTCTTTGGATCCTGATCTAAAGCAGCTGGTGATGTTTCCTCTTTCTCTGTATTTGTGATTGACTTGCTCTTATTTCATGTTTCATTTCATTTCATTTCTACTGGCTTGCATCAGAAGTTTGGCATAGGATTCACCCTTGTTAGGTGCCCTATGTTGCTGCTCTCCCAGCCCTTTATGTTTTATACTTAAATGTGTATCTGAATATTGATTTCAATTGGTTTAACCAGTGTAGTGGATTTTATTGCCTACTCTCTGATGTATGAATTGATGAAATCTATATTTAGATGTTCTGGTTAGGATTTAGCTGGAAGGTTTGGGAACACTGGGGACTAGTATTAACCCTGTCCACTAGGATCCTTGCACGACCAGCTAGCCTTTCTAAGATCCCTTGTATTGCCTCTGATTTGGTCCAAGCAGGTCTGGAGTTAAATGACCTCTGACCTGATCTATAGACATAATTAGATGGTTCTCCTCCTTTCATTTTCATTCCTTAATGTTCCATTCCATCTTCTATCCTTTAAGATCCAGATGATTTAGATGACTTGCCCAACTGAAAGCTTGCACATTGAACACAAGTAAACCCATTATTGACTCCATTTCCCAATGGCCTTGATTTTCTCTGAGTTATCTACCTTTGCCTAGCTTCCCTTTTTCTCATCCTTATCTTGTATTGGACACTTCTTTCTCGATTCCCAACAACCAAACTCAATCAAACAAACCCTGCTCTGTGCTTCATAACTAGCCTAACATCTCATTTTGAGCTTCAAAGATACAAATAATTCTTTGTTTATTGGAGAGATCCCTCTCCGGGTCCAGGAGGGCTAGATCCTAAGGCCCCAAAGTGGTTTGATGTTGTCTTATCTTTTGGTATTGCCAGATCTTCCAAAACATAGGAACCCCAACACCTTGTGCACGTTTGGACGGCCCGTTTGCCATTTTCTCCCTTGTGGCATCGTTTTCTCGGGTGCGTTGTGTCACTCCATGTGAGGTCTCCCAACCGGGCGTGTTCAGGTCAGGCCTTTTCGTCAGAGCTCACCCGTATCATTTTTGCTAAGTTGTGACCACCCGGGTCCCTTGTGCACGTTTAGGGGGCCCGTTTGTGGTTTTCTCGCTTGTCGCGTCGTTCGGTTGGGCACACGGTGTCGCACTATGTGAGGTCACCTGATCGAGTGCGTTCATGTCGTGTCGGGCCATTTCATTTGATGGCACCCGTATCAGTTTTTCTAAGTTGTGACCACCAAGGTGCCTTGTGCGCGTTCGGGCGGCCCGTTTGTCATTTTCTCCCTTGTGGCATCATTCAGTCGGGCGCCCCATGTCACGCAGTGTGAGGTCGCCCGACGAGGCGTGTTCAGGTCGAGTCATTTCAATCGAGGGCCCCATATTAGTTTTACTAATTTGTGACTGCTCGGGTGCCTTGTGCACGTTTGGGCAGCCCGTTTTCCATTTTCTCCCTTGTGGCATCGTTTGGTCGGGCATGCCATGTTAGGTCACCCGACTAGGCGCGTTCGGGTTGGGTCGTTTCATTCAAGGGTTCTCGTATCAGTTTTGCTAAGTTGTGACTGCCCGAGTGCCTTGTGCACGTTCGGGTGGCACGTTTTCCATTTTCTCCCATGTGGCATCGTTCGGTTGGGCGCACATTGTCGCGCTATTTGAGGTCGCCCAACTAGGTGCGTTCGGGTCGAGTCGTTTCGTTTGAGGACGCCCGAATTGGTTTTGCTAAGTTGTGACCACTCAGGTGCCTTATGCACGTTTGGGTGGCCCGTTTTCCATTTTCTCCCTTTTGGCATCATTCGTTCGGGTGCCCTGTGTGAGGTCTCTCAACCGGGTGCGTTTAGGTTGGGACGTTTCATTCGAGGGCGCCTATATCAGTTTTGCTAAGTTGTGCCCAACCGAGTGCCTTGTGGACGTTCAAGCGGCCCATTTTCCATTTTCTCCCTTTTGGCATCGTTCAATCGGGTGCGCTGTGTCACGCCGTGTGAGGTCGCCCGACCGGGCGCGTTCAAGCCGGGCCATTTTGTTCAAGAGCACCCATATTAATTTTTCTAATTTGTGACTACCCAGGTGCCTTGTGCACGTTCGAGCAGCCCGTTTTCCATTTGATCCCCTGTGGTATCGTTCGCGATGTCCTGCCATGTGCGGTCGTTCGACCGGGCGCATTTGGGCCTGGTTGTTTCATTTGATGGCGACCATATTAGTTTTGTTAAGTTGTGACTACCTGGGTGCTTTGTGCACGTTCGAGCAGCCCGTTTGCCATTTCTTCCCTTGTGGCATCATTCAGTTGGGTGTGCCATGTTGCGCCGTGTGAGCTCACCTGACCGGGCACGTTCAGGTCTAGTCGGGCCAATTTGTTCAAGGGCAACCATATGAATTTTTCTAGTGTGTGACCGCCCAGGTTCCTTGTGCACGTTCGGACGACCCGTTTGCCGTTTGCTCCCTTGTGGCATCATTCGGCCGGGTGAGCCCTGTGAGGTTGCCCGACCAGATGCATTCAGGTCGGGCTGTTTCGTTCGAGGGGCACCGGTATCAATTTTGCTAATTTGTGACTGCCTCGGTTCCTGGTGCACAATCGAGCAGACAATTTGTCGTTTGCTCCGTTGTGGCATCGTTCTATCAGGTGCGCCGTGTCGCACCGTGTGAGGTCGCCTAACCAGGCGCGTTCGGGTCTGGTTGTTTTGTTCGAGGGCATCCGTATCAGTTTTGCTAAGTTGTGACCGCTTGAGTGCCTTTTCCACGTTCGGGTGGCCCATTTGCTGTTTTCTCCCTTGTGGCATCATTCATTCAGGCGCTCCGTGTTGTGCCATGTGAGGTTGCCTGATCGGGTGCATTCAGGTCACGTTGTTTTGTTCGAGGGAACCCATATCAGTTTTGCTAAGTTGTAGCCACCCGAGTGTCCTGTGCACATTCGGGCGACCCATTTTTCATTTTCTCCCGTGTGTCATTGTTCAGTCGAGCATGCCGTGTCGTGCCGTGTGAGGTCACCTGACCGTGCGCACTCGGGTAGGGTCGTTTGATTCGAGGGTGCCCGTATCAGTTTTGCTAAATTGTGACTGCCCGGGTGCCTTGTGCATGTTTGTCATTTTCTCCCCTGTTGTATCGTTCAATGTGTCGCGCCATGTGAGGTCGCCTGAATGGTCGCGTTCGGGCTAGGTAGTTAAGTTTGAGGGTGCCCGTATTAGTTTTCTGAAGTTGTGACCTCTCGGGTCACTTGTGCATGTTCGGGCGGCCCATTTGCAATTTGTTACCTTATGGCATCGTTCAGTTGGGTGCACCATGTCACACCGTGTGAGGGCACTCAACCAAGCGTGTTCGAGTTGGGCCGTTTCATTCGAGGGTTGCCACATTATTTTTGCAAAGTTGTGACCGCCTGGGTGCCTTGTGCACGTTCGAGCGACCCATTTGTCGTTTTCTCCCTTATGCACGTTCGGGCGGCCCATTTTCCGTTTTCTCCCTTGTGGCATTGTTATGTTGGGCATGCCATGTCATTTTGTGTGAGGTCACTCGACAGGGTGCGTTCAGGTTGGGCTGTTTCGTGCGAGGGTGCCCATATCATTTTTTCTAAGATGTGACCACCTGGGTGCCTTGTGCACGTTTAGGCAGCCCATTCACCATTTTCTCCCTTGTGGCATTGTTCGGTTGGGTGGGCCGTGTCGCGCGGTGTGCCTTGTGCACGTTTGGGCGGCCCGTTTTTTATTTTCTCCCTTGTGGTATCGTTCGGTCAAGCATGTCGTGTCGCACCGTGTGATGTCTCCCAACCAAGCACGTTCGGGTCGAGCCATTTTGTTCGAGGGCACCTGTATCAGTTTTGCTAAGTTGTGACTGCCCAGGTGCATTGTGCACATTTGGGTGGCCTGTTTGTGGTTTGCTCCATTCTGGCATCGTTCGTTCGGGCGCGCCGTGTTTCTCCGTGTGAGGTCGCCCGACCGGACACATTCGGGTTGGGCCATTTCATTCGATGCCGCACATATCAGTTTTGCTAAGTTGTGACCGACCGAGTGCCTTGTGGAAATTCAGGCGACCGTTTTTCCATTTCCTCGCTTGTGGCATCGTTCAGTTGGGCGCACTGTGTCGCGACGTGTGAGGTCACCTTACCGGGCGCGTTCGGGTCGAGCAGTTTTGTTCGAGGGCGCCCGTATCAGTTTTTCTAAGTTGTGATCGCTCAAGTGCCTTGTTCACATTTGTGCGGCCCATTTTCCATTTGATCCCCTGTGGTATCATTCGTCATGTTGTGTTGTGTGAGGTCGCTAGACTAGGCACATTCGGGTTAAGCCGTTTCGTTCGAGGGCGCCCGTATTAGTTTTGTTAGGTTGTGACCACCTGGGTGCCTTGTGCACGTTCTGACAGCCCCTTTGCCATTTGTTCCCTTGTGGCATTGTTCGGTCCGGTCCGTCGTCTCGCGCCAGGTGAGGTCACCCGACTAGGCGCATTCTGGTTAGGTCGGGTCGTTTCATTCGAGGGCGCCCGTATCAGTTTTTCTAAGTTTTGAGCACCTGGGTGCCTTGCACACATTTGGGTGGCTCGTTTGCCATTTTCTCCCTTGTGGCATCGTTTAGTTGGGTGCGCCGTGTTGCGCCATGTGAGGTCGCTCGACCGGGTGTGTTCGGGTCAGGCCATTTCGTTAGAGGGCACCTGTATCATTTTTGCTAAGTTGTGACCGCCCGGGTCCCTTGTGCACATTCGGGCGGCCTGTTTGTTGTTTTCTCACTTGTGGCATCGTTCGGTTGGGCGCGCCATGTCGCACTATGTGAGGTCGCCCATTTGAGTGCGTTCGTGTCGTGTCGGGCCATTTCATTCTAAGTTTTTCATATAAGTTTTTCTAAGTTGTGACCACTCGGGTGCCTTGTGCAGGTTTGGGCGGCCCGTTTGTCGTTTGCTCCCTTGTGGCATCATTTGGTCGGGCACCCCGTGTCACAGCCTATGGGGTTTCCCGACGCGGCATGTTCAGGTCGGGTCATTTCATTTGAGGGCATCCGTATTAGTTTTGCTAATTTGTGACCGCCCGAGTGCCTTCTGCATGTTCGGGTTGTCCATTTTTCATTTTCTCCCTTGTGGCATCGTTCGGTTGGGTGCGTTGTGTCGCGCCGTGTGAGGTTGCCCAACTGGGCACGTTCGGGTCAGGTCGTTTCGTTCGAGGGTGCCCGTATTAGTTTTGCTAAGTTGTGACTGCTTGGGTGCCTTATGCACATTTAGACGGCCCATTTTCCGTTTGCTCCCCTGTGGCATCGTTCGGTCGGGCGCATCGTGTCGCGCCATGTGAGGTCGCCTGACTGGGCGCGTTCAGGTCGGGCCATTTCGTTCGAGGGTGAACATATTAGTTTTGCTAAGTTGTGACTACTCGTGTGCCTTGTGGACATTCAGGTGGCCCGTTTGCCATTTTCTCCCTTATGGCATAGCTCGTTCGGGCACTCTGTGTTGCGTTGTGTGAGGTCGCCTGACCGGGCGCGTTCGGGTCGGGCCATTTCATTCGAGGGTGCCTGTATTATTTTTTCTAAGTTGTGACCACCCGGGTGCCTTGTGCATGTTCGGGTGGCCCGTTTGCCATTTTCTCTAGTGTGGCATCGTTCAGTCACCGTGTGAGGTCACTCAAATGGGTGCGTTTGGGCCGGCCAATTTTGTTCGAGGGATCTCGTATCAGTTTTGTTAAGTAGTGACCACCCACGACCCTTGTGCACGTTAGGGTGACCCGTTTGTCGCTTTTTCCATTGTGGCATCGTTCAGTCGGGTGGGCTCTGTCACACCGTGTGAGGGCAACAGACCAAGCGCGTTAGGGTCGGGTCGTTTCATTCGACGGCGCCCGTATCAGTTTTGATAAGTTGTGACTGCCCGGGTGCCTTGTGCATGTTTGGGCAGCCAATTTTCCGTTTGCTTCCTTGTGGACGTTCAAGCGACCCGTTTACCGGTTTCTCCCCCATGGGAACGTTCGGTCAGGTGCACTGTGTCGCACCGTGTAAGGTCGCCCGAACGATTGCGTTCGGGTCAGGCGGTTTCATTCGAGGGCTCTCGTATCAGTTTTGCTAAGTTGTGACCACCTGGGTGACTTGTGCACATTTGGGTGGCCCATTTTACATTTTCTCCTTTGTGGCATCGTTCGTTCGGGCGCTCCATGTTGCGCCGTGTGAGGTCGCCCGACTGGGCGCGTTCTGGTCGGGCTGTTCGTTCGAGAGTGCCAGTATCAGTTTTGCTAAGTTGTGACTGCCCAGGTTCCTTGTGCATGTTCGGACAACTTGTTTTCCATTTTCTCCCTTGTGGCATCGTTCGTTTAGGCGCTCCGTGTTGCGCCGTGTAAGGTCGCCCAACCGAGCGCGTTCGGGTTGGGCCATTTCGTTCAAGGGTGCCCATATAAATTTTGCTAAGCTGTGACTGCCTTGGTGCCTTGTGCACATTTGGGTAGCTTGTTTTCCGTTTTATCCCTTGTGGCATCATTCGTTCGGTCGCTCCGTGTTGCGCCATGTGAGGTCGCTCGAGCGGGCACATTCGGGTTGGGCCGTTTCGTTCGAGGGAAACCGTATGAGTTTTTCTAAGTTGTGACCACTTTGGTGCCTTGTGCATGTTCGGGCATCCCATTTGACGTTTTATCCCTTGTGGCATCGTTCGGTCGGGCATGCTATGTCGCACTATGTGAGGTCGCCCGAACAGGCACATTTGGGTCGGCCATTTCGTTCGAGGGCGCCCATGTCAGTTTTGCTAATTTGTGACCGCCTGGGTGCCTTGTCCACGTTCAGGCGACCTGTTTGCCGTTTTATCTCTTGTGGCATCTTTTGGTCAGGCACGTCATGTCGCACGATGTGAGGTCGCCCAATCTGGCATGTTCAGGTTCGGTCATTTTCTTCGAGGGCACCCGTATCAGTTTTGCTAATTTGTGACCGCCCGGGTGCCTTGTGCACGTTCGGGTGGCCCGTTTTTCGTTTCCTCCCTTGTGGCATCGTTTGGTTGGGCACGGTGTGTTCCACCGTGTGAGGTTGCTCGACCGGGCACGTTCGGGTCTGGTCATTTTGATCGAGGGTGCCCGTATCAGCTTTGCTAAGTTGTGATCGCCCGGGTGCCTTATGAACGTTCGAGTGGCCCATTTGCACCATGTCGCATCGTTTGGTCGGGCGTGCCATGTCACGACGTCTGAGGTCGCCCGACCAGGCTCGTTCAGGTTGGGTCATTTCATTTGAGGGCACTCGTATCAGTTTTGCTAAGTTTTGACCGCCTGAGTGCCTTGTGCATGTTCGAGCAGTCGTTCAAGCGACCTCACATGTTCGAGTCGGGCCATTTCATTAGAGGGCGCCTGTATCATTTTTGCTAACTTGTGACTACCCGGATGCCTTGTGCACATTTGGGTGGCCCATTTTTTGTTTTCTCCCTTGTGGCATCATTCGGTCGGGCGCGCCATGTGAGGTCGCCCGACCGAGCACGTTCGGGTCGAGTCGGGTCGTTTCGTTCGAGGGCGCATGTATTATTTTTTCTAAGTTGTGACCGCCCGGGTGCCTTGTGCACGTTCGGGTGTCCTGTTTTCCATTTTCTCCCCTATGGCATCGTTTGGTCAGGCATGCCGTGTCACACCGTGTGAGGTTTCTAGACCAGGCTCGTTCAGGTCGGGCCATTTCATTCGAGGGCGCCCGTATCTATTTTTCTAAGTTTTGACCACCTAGGTGCCTTGTGCACATTCGGGTGTCAGGTTTCCCATTTGCTCCCATGTGGCATCGTTCGGTCAGGTGTGCCTTGTTGTACTGTTTGAGGTCGCCCAACAAGGTGCGTTCGGGTGGGGCCGTTTCGTTTGAGGATGCCCGTATCATTTTTGCTAAGTTGTGAGCACTCGGGTGCCTTGTGCACGTTCAGGTGGCCCATTTTCTGCTTGCTCCCTTTTGACATCATTCATTTAGGCACGCCGTTTGAGTTTTCCCAACCAGGCACGTTCGGATTGAGCCATTTCGTTCGAGGGCGCCCGTATTAGTTTTGCTAAGTTGTGACCGACCGGGTGCCTTGTGGATGTTCAAGCATCTCGTTTTCTATTTTCTCCCATGTGGCATCGTTCAGTCAGGCACGCTATGTCACGCTGTCTGAGGTCACATGACCGGGCGCGTTCAGTTCGGACCGTTTTGTTCAAGGGAGTTGGTATCAATTTTTCTAAGTTGTGACTACTCGGGTGCCTTGTGCATGTTCAGGTGCCCCATTTTACATTTCATCCCCTGTATTATCGTTCGTCGTGTCGTGTGGTGTGAGGTCGCCCAATCGGGCATGTTTGGGCTGGGCCGTTTCATTTGAGGGTACCCATATTAGTTTTGTTAGGTTGTGACTGCGCGGGTGCCTTGTGCGCGTTCAAGCGACCCGTTTGTTGTTTGTTCCCTTGTGGCATCATTCAGTCAGGCGCACCATGTCGCACCATGTGAGCTCACCCGACCGAGCGCGTTCGTGTCGGGTCGGGCCGTTTCATTCGAGGGAAACTGTATACATTTTTCTAAGTTGTGACCACACAGGTACCTTGTGCACGTTCGGGCAACCCGTTTGTCGTTTTCTCCCTTCTGGCATCGTTCGGTCGGCCACGTCGTGTCGCGACGTGTGACGTTGCCCAAACAGACTCGTTCGGGCCAGGCTATTTCGTTCGAGGGCACTCGTATCAGTTTTTCTAATTTTTGACTGCCTAGGTGCCTTGTGCACATACCGGCAGCCCATTTTTCATTTGCTTCCTTAAGGCATCATCCGGTCGGGCGCATCGTGTCGCACCGTCTTAGGTCACCCGACCAGGCATGTCTGGGTCTAGTTGTTTTGTTCGAGGGTGCCCGTAGTAGTTTTGCTAAGTTGTGACTGACCAAGTGACTTATGCACATTCAGGCAGCCCGTTTCACGTTTTCTCCCTTGTGTCATCTTTTGGTCAAGCACGCCATGTGAGGTCGCCCGACCAGGCGAGTTCGGGTCAAACTGTTTCATTCGAGGGTGCCCGTATCAGTCTTGCTAAATTGTGACTGCCTGGGTGCCTTGTCCACATTTAGGTGGCACATTTATCATTTTCTCCCTTGTGGCATCATTCGTTCAAGAAGTCCGTGTTGCACCGTGTGAGGTCGCCCAATTGGGCGCGTTCAGGTCGGCTCGTTTCATTCGAGGGCACCCGTATCAGTTTTTCTAATTTATGGCCACCCGGGTGCCCTATGCACATTTGGGTGGCCCGCTTGTTGTTTGCTCCCATGTGGCATCGTTTGGTCAGGTGTGCCCAAACGCGACCAAGCGTGTTTGGGTTGGTTCGTTTCATTCGAGGGTGGCCGCATTAGTTTTGCAAAGTTGTGACTGCCTCGGTGTGTTGTGCACATTCGGGTGACCCGTTTTCCGTTTTCTCCCTTGTGCATGTTCTGGCGGCCCATTTGTCGTTTTCTCCCTTGCGGCATCGTTTGGTCAGGCATGCCATGCTCGCTATGCGAGGTCGCCCAACTGGGCGCGTTCAGGTTGGGCCATTTTGTTCGAGGATTCCCATATCACTTTTGCTAAGATGTGACCACCTGGGTGCCTTGTGCATGTTCGGGTTGCCCGTTCACCATTTTCTCCCTTGTGGCATCATCCAGTCAGGCATGCCATGTCGCGCCGTGTGAGGTCGCCCGACCATGCGTGTTCAAGTCAGGTCGTTTCGTTAGCGGGCGCCCATACCAATTTTGCTAAGTTGTGACTACCTAGGTGCCTTGTGCACGTTCGGGTGTCCCGTTTGTTGTTTTCTCCCTTGTGGCACCATTCGGTCGAGAACGTCATGTCGCACTGTCTGATGTCGCCCAACCAGGCGTGTTCAGGTCGAATCGTTTCATTTGAGGGCACCCGTATTAGTTTTGCTAATTTGTGACTGCCCAGGTGCATTGTGCACATTTGGGTGGCCCGTTTTCCATTTGCTCCATTCTGGCATTGTTCGTTCGGGGGGGCCATGTTGCTCCATGTGAGGTTGCCCGATCGAGCGCATTCAGGTTGGGCCATTTTATTCGATGTTGCCCATATCAGTTTTGCTAAGTTGTGACCGACCGAGTGCCTTTTGGACATTCAGGCAGTCAGTTTTCCATTAGCTCCCTTGTGGCATTGTTCAGTCGGGTGCACTGTGTCGCGCCGTGTGAGGTCACCCAATCGGGTACGTTCGGGTTGAGCCATTTTGTTTGAGGGCACCGGTATCAATTTTGATAAGTTTTGAACGCCTAAGTGCCTTGTGCACATTTGGACAGCATGTTTTCCATTTGATCCCTTGTGGCATCGTTTGCTCGGACGCGCCGTGTCACGCCATGTGAGGTCGCCCAACCAAGCGCGTTCGGGTTAGGCCGTTTCGTCAGAGGTCCCACGTATCATTTTTGCTAAGTTTTGGCCACCCGGGTCTCGTGTGCATGCTTGGGAAGCCCGTTTGTTGTTTTCTCGCTTGTGGCATTGTTCGGTTGGGCACGTGGTGTCACACTATGTGAGGTCGCGTGATCAAGTGCGTTCGTGTCATGTCGGGCTATTTCGTTTGAGGGCGCCCGTATCAGTTTTTCTAAGTTGTTACCGCCAGGGTGCCTTGTGCACGTTCGGGAAGCCCATTTGTTGTTTGCTCCCTTGTGGCATCATTCGGTCGGGCGCCCCATGTCACACGGTGTGAGGTCACCCGACGGGGCGCATTCAGGTCAGGTCGTTTTGTTCGAGGGCACCATATTAGTTTTACTAATTTCTGACCACCCAGGTGCCTTGCACACGTTTGGGCGGCCCGTTTTCCATTTTCTCCCTTGTGGCATCGTTCAGTCGAGCACGCCATGTGAGGTTGCCCAACCGGGTGCGTTCAGGTCAGGTGGTTTTGTTCGAGGGTTCCCGTATCAATTTTGCTAAGTTGTGACTTCCTGGGTGCCTTGTGCACGTTCGGGCAGCATGTTTTCCATTGGCTCCCATGTGGCATCATTCGGTCAGGCATGCATTGTCGTGTCGTTTGAGGTCGCCCGATGAGGTGCGTTTGGGTCGGGTTGTTTCGTTCAAGGATGCCCGAATTGGTTTTGCTAAGTTGTGACTGCTCGGGTGCCTTATGCACATTCGGGTGGCCCGTTTGCCATTTTCTCCCTTTTGGCATCATTTGTTCAGGTAAGCCATGTGAGGTCGCTCGACCGGGCATGTTTGGGTCGAGCCAATTCATTCGAGGGCGCCCGTATCATTTTTGCTAAGTTGTGACCAATTGAGTGCCTTGTGGACATTCAAGTGGCCCATTTTCCATTTGCTTCCTTGTGGCATCGTATAGTTGGGAGCGTTGTGTCACGCCGTATGAGGTCACCCGACCGGGCGCATTCGGGTCAGGCCGTTTTGTTCAAGGGCACCCATATTAATTTTGCTAAGTTGTCACTACTCGGGTACCTTGTGCATGTTCAGGCGGCCCATTTTCTGTTTGATCCCCTATGGTATGATTCACCATGTTGTGCCATGTGCGGTCGCCTGACCGGGCACGTTCAGGCCTGGTTGTTTCATTTGAGGGTGATCGTATTAGTTTTGTTAAGTTGTGACTACCTGGGTGCTTTGAGCATGTTCGGGCATCTCGTTTGCCATTTCTTCCCTTGTGGCATTGTTCAGTCGGGTGTGCCATGTTGCGCCATGTGAGCTCACCTAACCGGGCGCATTCGGGTCTGGTCGGGCCATGTCGTTCGAGGACAACCGTATGAATTTTTCTAGTTTGTGACCACCCGGGTTCCTTGTGCACGTTTGGACGGCCCGTTTTCTGTTTTCTCCCTTGTGGCATCGTTCAACCAGCTATTCCGTGTGAGGTTGCCCGACCAGACGCGTTCGGGTCGGGCTATTTCATTTGAGGGGCACCCATATTAATTTTTCTAATTTGTGACTGCCTCGGTTCCTTGTGCATATTCGGGCAGCCCATTTTTCGTTTGCTTTGTTGTGGCATCGTTCTGTCGGGCGCGCCGTGTCACACCATGTGAGGTCGCCTGACCGGGCGCGTTCGGGTCCGGTCATTTTGTTCGAGGGCATCTGTATCAGTTTTGCTAAGTTGTGACTGCCTGAGTGCCTTTTCCACATTCGGGTGGCCCATTTGCCATTTTCTCCCTTGTGGCATCATTCATTCAGGCACTCCGTGTT
Source organism: Pinus albicaulis (assembly GCA_034641835.2). Lineage (NCBI taxonomy): Eukaryota > Viridiplantae > Streptophyta > Pinopsida > Pinales > Pinaceae > Pinus > Pinus albicaulis. The sequence goes on from CM076576.1 coordinate 463,762,391, forward strand.
GCACCGTGTGAGGTCGCCTGATCGGGCGCGTTCAGGTCACGTCGTTTCGTTCGAGGGCACCTGTATCAGTTTTCTAAGTTGTGGCTGCCCGAGTGCCCTATGCACATTCGGGTGACCCATTTATCATTTTCTCCCGTGTGTCATCATTCGGTCGAGCACGCCGTGTCGTGCCGTGTGAGGTCGCCTGACCGTGCGCACTCGGGTAGGGGCATTTCATTCGAGGGTGCCCATATCATTTTTGCTAAATTGTGACCGCCCGGGTGCCTTGTGAATGTTTGCCATTTTCTTGCCTATGGTATCATTCGTCATGTCGTGCCGTGTGAGGTCGCCCGAATGGTCGCATTTTGGTTAGGCAGTTTCATTTGAGGGTACACGTATCAGTTTTCTAAAGTTGTGACCCCCTGGGTCATTTGTGCATGTTCGGGCGGCCCATTTGGAATTTGTTACCTTGTGGCATCGTTGGGTTGGGCGCACCGTGTCGTGCCACGTGAGGGCATTCGACCAAGAGTGTTTGGGTTGGGCCGTTTCATTCGAGGGTGGCCACATTAGTTTTGCAAAGTTGTGAACGCCTGGGTGCCTTGTGCACATTCGGGCGACCCGTTTGCCGTTTTCTCCCTTGTGCACGTTAGAGAGGCACATTTGCCATTTTCTACCTTGTGGCATCATTCGGTTGGGCATGCCATGCCGCGCTGTGTGAGGTCGCTCGACCGGGCCCGTTCAGGTTGGGTTGTTTCATTCGAGGGGGCCTTTATCATTTTTGCTAAGATGTGACCACCTGGGTGCCTTGGGCACGTTCAGGCAGCCCGTTCACCATTTTCTCCCTTGTGGCATCGTTTGGTCGGGCACGCCATCTCACACGGTGTGCCTTGTGCACGTTCAGGCGGCTCGTTTGTTGTTTTCTCCCTTGTGGCATCGTTCGGTCGAGCACGCTGAGTCACACTGTGTGATGTCGCCGAACCAAGTGTGTTCAGGTCGAGTCGTTTTGTTCGAGGGTGCACGTATCAGTTTTTCTAAGTTTGTACTGCACATGTGCATTGTGCACGTTTGGGTGGCATATTTTCCATTTTCTCCATTCTGGCATCGTTCGTTCAGGTGCACCGTGTTTCTCCGTGTGAGGTCGCCCGACCGAGCGCATTCGGGTTGGGCCATTTCATTCGATGCCGCTCGTATCAGTTTTGCTAAGTTGTGACCGACTGAGTGCCTTGTGGAAATTCAGGTGGCCAGTTTTCTGTTTGCTTGCTTGTGGCATCATTCAATCGGACGCACAATGTCGCGCCGTGTGAGGTCGGCCGACCGGGCGCATTCTGGTCAAGTCATTTTGTTTGAGGGCACCCGTATCAGTTTTTCTAAGTTGTGACCACCCAAGTGCCTTGTGCACGTTCGTGCGGCCCGTTTTCCATTTGATCCCCTGTGGTATCATTCGTCATGTTGTGCTGTGTGAGGTTTCCCGACCAGGCGCATTCGGAAGGATTTGTTTCGTTCAAGGGCGCCCATATTAGTTTTGTTAAGTTGTGACCGCCTGGGTGCCTTTTGCACGTTATGGCAACCCCTTTGCCATTTGTTCCCTTGTGGCATTGTTCGGTTGGGTCCGTCGTGTCGCGCCAGGTGAGGTCACCCGACTAGGCGCGTTCTGGTTAGGTTGGGTCGTTTCATTCTAGGGCGCCCATATCAGTTTTGCTAAGTTTTGAGCACCTGGGTGCCTTGTGCACGTTTGGGCAGCCCGTTTTCCATTTTCTCCCTTGTGGCATCATTCGGTTGGGTGCACCATGTGAGCTCGCCTGACTGGGTGTGTTCAGGTCGGGTCATTTCATTAGAGGGCACTTGTATCATTTTTTCTAAGTTGTGACTACCCGGGTCCCTTGTGCACATTCGGGCAGCCCGTTTGCCATTTTCTCACTTGTGGCATCGTTCGGTCGGGCACGCTGTGTTGCACTATGTGAGGTCGCCCAATTGAGTGCGTTCGTGTCGTGTTGGGCCATTTCATTCTAAGTTGTCCGTATCATTTTTTCTTAGTTGTGACCACCTGGGTGCCTTGTGAAGGTTCAGGTGGTCCGTTTGTCATTTTCTCCCTTGTGGCATCATTCGGTCGGGCGCCCCGTGTCACGCCCTGCAAGGTTGCCCGATGGGGTGCATTCAGGTCGGGTCGTTTCGTTCGAGGGCATCCGGATTAGTTTTGCTAATTTTTGACCGCCCGGGTGCCTTCTTCATGTTCGAGTTGCCCATTTGTCGTTTTCTCTGTTGTCGCATCGTTCAGTCGGGCGCGCTGTGTTGCGCCGTGTGAGGTCGCCCAACTGGGCGCGTTCGGGTTGGGTCGTTTCGTTCGAGGGTGCCCATATCATTTTTTCTAAGTTGTGACTACCCGGGTGCCTTGTGCATGTTCAGACGGCCCATTTTCTGTTTGCTCCCCCTGTGGCATCGTTCGGTCGGGCGCCTCGTGTCGCGCCATGTGAGGTCGCCCGGCTGGGTGCGTTCAGGTAGGGTCGTTTCGTTCGAGGGCGAACATATTAGTTTTGCTAAGTTGTGATCGCCCGTGTGCCTTGTGCACGTTCAGGTGGCCCATTTTCCATTTTCTCCCTTGTGGCATAGTTCGTTCGGGCACTCCGTGTTGCGTCGTGTGAGGTCACCTGACTAGGCACATTTGAGTCGGGCCATTTCGTTCGAGGGCGCCCGTATCAGTTTTGCTAGGTTGTGACCACCCGGGCGCCTTGTGCATGTTCAGGCAACTCGTTTGTCATTTTCTCTAGTGTGGCATCGTTCAGTCGAGCACACCGTGTTGCGCCGTGTGAGGTCACTCGAATGGGTGCGTTCAGGCCGGCTAGTTTTGTTCAAGGGCTCCCGTATCAGTTTTTTTAAGTTGTGACCACCCATGTCCCTTGTGCACGTTAGGGCGGCTCATTTGCTGCTTGTTCCCTTGTGCCATCGTTCAGTCGGGTGCGTTGTGTTGCACCATGTGAGGGCAACAGACCAAGCGCATTAGGGTTGGGTCGTTTCGTTCAAGGGCACCCGTATCAGTTTCGCTAAGTTGTGACCGCCCGAGTGCCTTGTGCACATTCGGGCGACTCATTTTCCGTTTGCTTCCTTGTGCACATTCGGGTGGCATGTTTACCATTTTCTCCCTCATGGGAACGTTTGGTCCGCGCACTGTGTCGCGCCGTGTAAGGTCGCCCGAACGAGCGCGTTTGGGTTAGGAAGTTTCGTTCGAGGGCGCCCGTATCAGTTTTGCTAAGTTGTGACCACCCGGGTGCCTTTTGCACATTTGGGTGGCCCATTTTACGTTTTCTCCCTTGTGGCATCATTCGTTCGGGTGCTCCGTGTTGCGTTGTGTGAGGTCACCCAATTGGGCGCGTTCTGGTCAGGCTATTCATTCAAGGGCGCCAATATCAATTTTGCTAAGTTGTGACTACTTGGGTTCCTTGTGCATGTTCGGGCAGCTCATTTGTCGTTTTCTCCCTTATGGCATTGTTCGTTTCGGTGCTTCGTGTTGTGCAGTGTGAGGTTGCCCAACTGGGCGCATTCAGGTCAGGCCATTTCGTTCGAGGGCGCCCATATCAATTTTGCTAATTTGTGACCGCCTGGGTGCCTTGTGCACATTTGGGTGGCATGTTTGCCGTTTTTTCCCTTGTGGCATCATTCGTTCAGGCGCTCCGTGTTGCACCGTTTGAGGTCGCTCGAGCGGGCACGTTCGGGTTGGGCCGTTTCCTTCGAGGGCACCCGTATCAGTTTTTCTAAGTTGTGACCACCCGGGTGTCTTGTGCACATTAGAGCATCCCAATTGTCGTTTTCTCCCTTGTGGCATCGTTTAATTAGGCGCGTTGTGTCGCACTGTGTGAGGTCGCCTGAAGAGGTACGTTTGGGTTGGCCATTTCGTTCGAGGGCGCCCATGTCAGTTTTGCTAATTTGTGACCGCCTGGGTGCCTTGTGTACGTTCAGGTGGCCCGTTTGTCGTTTTATCTCTTGTGGCATCGTTTGGTCGGGCGTGTCGTGTCGCACGGAGTTAGGTCGCCCGATCTGGCACGTTCAGGTCCGGTGATCTTGTTCAAGGGTGCCCATATCGGTTTTGCTAATTTGTGACCGCCCAGGTGCCTTGTGCACGTTCGGGCGGCCGGTTTGTCATTTCCTCCCTTGTAGCATCGTTCGGTCAGGCACGCCGTGTTGCACCATGTGAGGTCGCTCGACCTGGTACGTTCGGGTCTAGTCATTTTGATCGAGGGCGCCCGTATCAACTTTGTTATGTTGTGACCGCCCAGGTGCCTTATGCACGTTCGGGTGGCCCGTTTGCACCATGTGGCATCGTTTAGTCGGGCATGCTATGTCGTGCCATCTAAGGTCGCCAGATCGGGCTTGTTTGGGTTGGGTCATTTCGTTCGAGGGCACCCGTATCAATTTTGCTAAGTTGTGACCACCCTAGTGCCTTGTGCATGTTCGGGAAGCTTGTTTTCCATTCTCCCCCCTGTGGTATCGTTCGTCGTGTTGCGCCATGTGAGGTCGCCTGAACAGGCGCATTTGGGTTTGGAAGTTTCGTTCGAGGGTGCCCATATCAATTTTGTGAAGTTGTGACCACCCGAGTCCCTTGTGCACATTCGAGCGGCCCATTTGTCGTTTGTTACCTTGTGGCATCATTCAATCAGGCACACCGTGTCGCGCCATGTGAGGGCGCTCCACCAAGCGTGTTCAGGTTGGGTCGTTTCGTCCGAGGGCGGCCATATTAGTTTTGATAAGTTGTGACCACTCGAGTGCCTTGTACACATTCAGATAGCCCGTTCGCCATTTGGTCCATTATGGCATCGTTAGGTTGGGTGCGCCATATCGCGCCATGTGATGTCGCCCGACCGGGTGTGTTCGGGTCGGGCCATTTCGTTAGAGGGTGCCTGTATCAGTTTTTCTAAGTTGTGACTTCCCGAATGCCTTGTGTACATTTGGGTGGCCCATTTTTTGTTTGCTCCCTTGTGGCATCATTCGGTTAGGTGCGCCATGTGAGGTCACCTGACCGGGCACGTTCGGGTCGAGTTGAGCTGTTTCGTTGAAGGCAACCTGTATCTGTTTTCCTAAGTTGTGATTGCCCGGGTGCCTTGTGCACGTTCGGGTGTCCCGTTTTCCATTTTCTCCCACATGGCATCGTTCGGTCGGGCGCGCCATGTCGCGCCATGTGAGGCCGCCAGACCAGGCTCATTCAGGTTGGGCCATTTTGTTCGAGGGCGCCTGTATCTATTTTTGTAAGTTGTGACCGCTCGAGTGCCTTGTGCACATTTGGGTGGCACGTTTGCCATTTGCTCCCATGTGGCATCGTTCGATCGAGCGCGCCTTGTAGTGGTGTTTGAGGTCACCCTACAAGGTGCGTTCAGGTGGGGCCATTTCGTTCGAGGACACCCGTTTCAATTTTTCTAAGTTTTGAGCGCCCGGGTGCCTTGTGCACGTTCAGGTGGCTCGTTTGTTGTTTGCTCCATTTTTGCATCGTTCATTCGGGCGCGCCATGTCAGTTTGCCAAACCGGGCGCGTTCGAGTCGAGCCATTTCTTTCGAGGGCACCCGTATTAGTTTTGTTAAGTTGTGATCGACCGGGTGCCTTGTGGACGTTCAGGCGGCTCGTTTTCCGTTTGCTCCCATGTGGCATCATTTGGTCGGGCACGCTATGTCGCGCCGTCCGAGGTCGCCCGACCAGGCGCGTTCGGGTCGGACCATTTTGTTCAAGGGCGCTGGTATCAATTTTGCTAAGTTGTGACTACCCGGGTGCCTTGTGAATGTTCGGGCACCCCATTTTCCATTTCATCCCCTGTAGTATCTTTCTTCGTGTCGTGCGGTGTGAGGTTGCTCGACCGGGCGCGTTCGACCCAGGCCATTTCATTCGAGGGTACCCATATTAGTTTTGTTAATTTTTGACTGCCCGGGTGCCTTGTGCATGTTCAGGCAGCCCGTTTTCCGTTTGTTCCCTTGTGGCATCAGTCGGTTAGGCGCACCGTGTCGTGCCGTGTGAGCTCACCCAACCGGGCACGTTTGTGTCGGGTCGGGCCATTTCGTTCCAAGGCAACTGTATAAATTTTTCTAAGTTGTGACCACATCGGTACCTTGTGCACGTTCAGGTGGCCCGTTTGTCGTTCTCTCCCTTGTGGCATCGTTCGGTTGGCCGCGTCGTGTCGCGAGGTGTGAGGTCGCCCAACTGGATGCGTTCGGGTCAGGCTGTTTCGTTCGAGGGCACCTGTATTAGTTTTTCTAATTTGTGACTGCCTGAGTGCCTTGTGCACGCTCCGGCAGCTCATTTTCCATTTTCTCCCTTGTGGCATCGTTCAGTCGGGTATGTCGTGTTGCACCGTGTTAGGTCGCCCGACCGGGCATGTTCGGGTCCAGTCATTTTTTTCGAGGGTGCCCGTAGCAGTTTTGCTAATTTTTGACCAACTGAGTGCCTTATTCACGTTCGGGCAGCCCGTTTCACGTTTTCTCCCTTGTGCCATCGTTCGGTTGGGCACGCCATGTGAGGTCGCCCGACCGGGTGAGTTCGGGTTGAGCTATTTTGTTCGAGGGTGCCCGTATCAGTTTTGCTAAATTGTGACCACCCGGGTGCCTTGTCCACATTCGGGTGGCACATTTTCCATTTTCTCCCTTGTGGCATCATTCGTTCAAGCAATTTGTGTTGCGCCGTGTGAGGATGGCTCGTTTCATTCGAGGGCACCCATATCATTTTTTCTAAGTTATGGCCACCCGGGTGCCCTATGCACATTCGGGCGGCTCGCTTGTCATTTGCTCCCACGTGGCATTGTTTGGTCGGGTGTGTCGTGTCATGCCATGTGAGGTCGCCTGACCGGGCGTGCTCGGGTCGGGTCATTTCTTTTGAGGGCACACGTATTAGTTTTGCTAAGTTGTGACTGCCCGGGTGCCTTGTGCATATTTGGACCGCCTGTTTTCCGTTTTCTCCCCTGTGGTATCATTCGTCATGTTGCACCGTGTGAGGTCACCTGAACGGTCGTGTTCAGGCTGGGCAGTTTCAGTCGAGGGCGCCCATATCAGTTTTGTGAATTTGTGACCGCCCGGGTCCCTTATGAATGTTCGAGTGGCCCATTTTCCGTTTGTTACGTTGTGGCATCGTTCGCTTGGGCGCACCGTGTCTCGCCGTGTGAGAGAGCTCTTCCAAACTTGTTCGGGTGCGGCCATTTTGTTCGATGGCGCCCGTATTAGTTTTGCTAAGCTGTGACCACCTGGGTGCCCTGTGCACATTCGGGCAACTCGTTTTCTGTTTGCTCCCTTGTGCACGTTTGGGCGACCCATTTGCAGTTTTCTCCCTTGTCGCATCCTTCAGTCAGGCGTGCCATGTCATGCCGTGTGAGGTCGCCTGACTGGGCATGTTCGGGTTGGGTCGTTTTGTTCGAGGGAATCTATATCAGTTTTGCTAAGATGTGACCACTCTGGTGCCTTGTGCACGTTCGGGCGGCCCATTCGCCATTTTCTCCCTTATGGCATCGTTCGGTAGCCCGACCGGGCATGTTCGGGTCAGGCCGTTTTGTTAGAGGGCGCCAGTATCATTTTTTCTAAGTTTTGACTGCCCGGGTGCCTTGTGCACGTTCGAGCGGCCCGTTTGTTGTTTGCTCCCATGTGGCATTGTTCAGTCGGGTGCACCGTGTCGTGCCGTGTGAGGTCGCCCGACCAGGCTCGTTCAGGTTAGGTAATTTCGTTCGAGGGTGCCCATATCAGTTTTGGGAAGTTGTGTCCTCCCAGGTGCCTTGTGCACATTTGCGTGACCCATTTTCTGTTTGCTCATTTGTGGCATTGTTCGCTTGAGCGCGCCGTGTCACGTCATGTGAGGTCGCCTGACTAGGCGCGTTAGGGTTAGGCTGCTTGTGAGGTCGCCCTTGTGCACATTCAGGTGGCCCATTTTCCATTTGCTCCCTTGTGCACGTTCGGGTGGCATGTTAGCCATTTTCTCCCTTCTTCCATCGTTAGGTTGGGCATGCCGTGTCGCGCCATTTGAGATTGCCATACCGGGCGCGTTCGGTTCAGGCCGTTTCATTCGAGGGCGACCGTATCAATTTTGCTAAGATGTAACCACCCAAGTGCCTTGTTCACAGTCGGGTGGCCTGTTTGCAGTTTCCTCCCTTGTGGCATCATTCGGTCGGGCACACCATGTCGCGTCGTGTGAGGTCACTCGACCTGGCGTGTTCGGTTCGGGCCCTTTCCTTTGAGGGTGCCCATATAAGTTTTGCTAAGTTGTAACTACCCAGGTGCCTTGTGCATGTTCGGGTGGCCCATTTTTTGTTTTCTTCCTTGTGGCATTACTCGGTCGAGTGTGTCGTGTCGCGCCGTGTGAGGTCTCCTGACCGGGGGCGTTCAGGTCAGGTCATGTTGTTTTTTTTAGAGCACCCGTATCAGTTTTTCTAAGTTGTGACTGCCTGAGTGCCTTGTGCACATTCGGGCGGCCCGTTTATCTTTTCCCCCCTTGTGGCATCATTCAGTTGGGCACGTCATGTCGCACTGTGTGAGGTCGCTCGACCAGGCTCGTTCAGGTCGAGCTGTTTCGTTCGAGGGCGCCCGTATCAATTTTGCTAAGTTATGACTGCCAGGGTACCTTGTGCATGTTCGCGTGGCCCATTTTCCGTTTTTCCCCTTGTGGTATCGTTCGCCGTGTGACACCGTGTGAGGTCCCCCGAACGGTTGCGTTAGAGACGTGAAGTTTCATTTGACGGTGCCCGTATCAGTTTTGCAAGGTTGTGACCGCCTGGGTTCCTTGTGCACGTTTAGGTGACCCATTTTCTGTTTTCTCCCTTGTGCACGTTCGGGTAACCAGTGTTCCATTTTCTCCCTTGTGGCATCGTTCGGTTGGGCATGCCATGTCGCGCCCTGTGAGGTCGCCCAACCGGGCGCATTTGGGTTCGTTCGTTTCGTTTAAGGGCACCCGTATCATTTTTGCTAAGATGTGACCACCTGGGTGCCTTGTGCACATTCGGGCAGCCTGTTCACCATTTTCTCCCTTGTGGCATCATTCAGTCGGGTGCGTTGTGTCACACCGTGTGAGGTCACCTGACCAGGCGTGTTCAGGTTGGGCCATTTCGTTAGCGGGCACCCATATCAGTTTTGCTATGTTGTGACTGCTTGGGTGCCTTATGCACGTTCGGGGGGGCCATTTTTTGTTTTCTCCTTTGTGGCATCATTCGGTCGAGTATGTCGTGTCGTGCCGTGTGATGTCGCCCAACCAGGCGCGTTCAGGTCAGCCCGTTTCGTTCGAGGGCGCCCATATCGGTTTTGCTAAGTTGTGACTGCCTAGGTGCCTTGTGCATGTTCGGCTGGCATGTTTCCCATTTGCTCCATTCTAGCATCATTCGTTCGGCCGTGTCTTGTAGCTCCATGTGAGGTTTCCCAACCGGGCACGTTCGGGTCTGGCCGTTTCGTTCGAGGGCGCCCGTATCAGTTTTTCTAAGCTGTAACTGACCGAGTGCCTTGTGGAAATTCAGGTGGCCGGTTTTCCATTTTCTCCCTTGTGGCATCATTTAGTTGGGCGCGCTGTGTTGTTCCATGTGAGGTCGCCCGACCGGGCGAGTTCGGGTTGGGTCGTTTTGTTCGAGGGCGCCCCTATCAGTTTTTCTAAGTTGTGACCGCTGGAGTGCCTTTTGCACGTTCGTGTGGCCCGTTTTCCATTTTATCCCCTGTGGTATCATTCATCATGTCGTGTTATGTGAGGTCGCCCGGCCGGGCGCATTCAGGTCGGGTTGTTTCGTTCGAGGGCGCCCGTATTAGTTTTGTTTAGTTGTGACTGCTCATGTGCCTTGTGCATGTTCGGGCAGCCCGTTCACCATTTTTTCCCTTGCAACATCATTCGGTCGGGTCCATCGTGTCGCGGCATGTGAGGTCACCCAACTAGGCGTGTCCTCGTCGGGTCGGGTCGTTTCGTTCGACGACGCTCGTATCAGTTTTGCTAAGTTTTCAATTCTTGGGTGCCTTGTGCACGTTTGCGTGGCCCATTTGCCATTTTCTCCCTTGTGGTATCATTCGGTCGGGCACGTCGTGTCGAGCCTTGTGAGGTCGCCCGATCGGGTGCGTTTGGGTCAAGCCATTTCGTTAGAGGGCACTCGTATAATTTTTGCTAAGTTGTGACCACTCGAGTCCTTTGTGCACATTTGGGCGGCCTGTTTGTTATTTTTTCGCTTGTGGCATCATTCAGCCAGGCACGTCGTGTCACACTATGTGAGGTCACCCAATCGAGTGCGTTCGTGTCGTTTCGAGCCATTTCGTTCGAGGGCGCCCGTATCATTTTTTCTAAGTTGTGATCGTTCGGGTGCCTTGTGCATGTTCGGGTAGCCCATTTTTCATTTTCTCCCTTGTGGCATCATTCAGTCGGGTGCACCATGTGAGGTTGCTCGACCGGGGGCATTTGTGTTAGGTCGTTTCATTCGAGGGTGCTCGTATCAGTTTTTCTAAGTTGTGACCGCCCGGGTGCCTTGTGCACGTTCGAGCGGCGTGTTTGCCATTTTCTCCCATGTGGCATCTTTTGGTCGGGCACACCTTGTCGCGTCGTTTGAGGTTGCCCGACCAGTTGTGTTCAGGTCGGGCCATTTCGTTCAAGGATGCCTGTATCGGTTTTGCTAAGTTGTGACCGCCCGGGTGCCTTGCACATGTTCGGATGGACTGTTTTCCGTTGTCTCCCTTCTGGCATCATTTGTTCAGGCGCGTCGTGTGAGGTCGCTTGACCGAGCGCGTTCGGGTCGGTCCATTTTGTTCGAGGGCGCCTGTATCAGTTTTGCTAAGTTGTGACCAACTAGGTGCCTTGTGGAAGTCCAGGAGGCCCATTTTTCATTTGCTCCCTTGTGGCATCGTTTGGTTGGGCACGCTATGTCGCGTCGTGTGAGGTCACCCGACTGGGCGCGTTCGGGTCAGGTCGTTTTGTTCAAGGGCGCACGTATCAATTTTTCTAATTTATGACTACCCGGGTGCCTTGTGCACGTTGAGGTGGCCCATTTTCAATTTGATCCCCTCTGGTATCGTTCGTCATGTCGTGCCATGTGAGGTCTCCCGACAGCGCGCGTTTGGGCCGGGCCGTTTCATTCGAGGGCACCCGTATTAGTTTTGTTAATTTGTGACTGCTCGGGTGCTTTGTGCATGTTTGGGTGGCCCGTTTTCCATTTGTTCCCTTGTGGCATCGTTTAGTCAGGTACGCCGTGTTGCACCGTGTGAGCTCACCCGACTGGGCGCATTCAGGTTGGGTCAGGCCATTTCGTTTGAGGGAAACCATATGAATTTTTCTAAGTTATGACCACCCGGGTGCCTTGTACACATTCGGGTGGCCCTTTTTCCGTGTTCTCCCTTGTGGAATCATTTGGTCGACCGCGTCATGTCACGTTATTTGAGGTCGCCCGACCAAACACATTCGGGTCGAGCTCTTTCGTTCGAGGGCACCCGTATCCGTTTTCATAATTTGTGACTATCTGGGTGCCTTGTGCATGTTCAGGTGGCCCATTTTCTGTTTGCTCCCTTTTGGCATCGTTCGGTCGGGTGCACCGTGTTACACCATGTGTGGTCGCCCGACCGGGCGTGTTCGGGTCCTATCATTTTGTTCGAGGGCGCCCGTATCAGTTTTGCTAAGTTGTGACTGCCCGAGTGCCTTTTGCATGTTTGGGCGGCCTATTTCATGTTTACACCCTTGTGGCATCGTTTGGTCGGGCGCGCCGTGTCACGCCGTGTGAGGTCCCCTGACCAGGAGGATTTGGGTCGGGTTGTTTTGTTCGAGGGCGCCCATATCAGTTTTGCTAATTTGTGACCACCCAAGTGCCTTATCCACGTTGGGGGGGGGGGGCATTTTCCATTTTCTTCCTTATGGCATCATTCGTTCAGGCACTCCGTGTTGCGATGTGTGAGGTCGCCCGACCAGGCACATTTGGGTCGATTCGTTTCGTTCGAGGGCACCCATATTAGTTTTGCTAAGTTGTGGCCGCCCGGGTGCCCTATGCACGATCAAGCGTCCCATTTGTGATTTACTCCCGTGTGGCATCGTTCGGTTAGTCGCGCTGTGTCGGACCGTGTGAGGTCGCCTGGCCATGTGCATATAATAGCTTGGTTATAATTCTACATGCTCTATATAAACCAAGGTATACTATATATGTAATCAGGTTTCATCATGTTCATATTACATAGTGCTATAACCATTACTATTTATATATAACGTACTATGAGTATCACTTTAAGCTATGACTATTACTCTCCTTATTAGGATTACTAAGCACGTTATGGTTATATTAGTAATATACAACCTTTTAGAAGTACAACTAAGCTTAATATAATTTTTATACTTATCCAAGCATTATCTATAATATATATGGTATTCAAGATATAAGCTTAAGAAAAAGGTGAAATACAAGCAATATCATATATAAGCTTTACATATATCATGGGAATACTATGTTACTTAACCACTTGGAATTACTCTAATGAATACATGGTTCTTACTCTATGTATATTGTCTATACAGGGATACTGTATCTCCCTAATATTTGATATGATTAAGATGTGGTATTAGTTCATATTCAACATGAGGCTTGAACTCTACTTGTTGTAATCAGGTTTCAGTTACTAGTACTCATGAAATGGTGATAGGTGTTGTGGATCATCTGCATATCCTTTTCTATTTTATTTTGAAAATCGAAAAATAAAAAAAATCTGAAATTTCAAAAGGCATATGTTATAGAATAATGTTTTTATACTGTATCATTAAAAAAATGAAATGTTTCTATGAGCTCGCTGCAGATTAAAGTTTATCAGTAAGCTCTATTTGAATTTATGTATACTTCATGTTTAAGTTTCGAGCAAATCTCCGAGCGGGAGTAGTGATCGTTGAAGATTGAAACCGGACGAGTCAATGCGAAGGCGCAAAGAGTTCATTAATTATCAAATGCAATGCCCCTGCAGTTGACTAGTTTGACCACGGGTGAGCCATGATCAACGGCTTGGATTCATTGCGGGGGGGGCAAGTCGAAGTTCATCACCGTACTCTAGGAGCCCCCGCGGTGACGTTATAAAGCGAGGTGGAAGAGAGATGTACTCCACGTCATCGGCATTACACGTCATTACAAGCATTTAATATGGCTTTGTGCAGTTGTTAAAAGGTTTGTTTTATCCCGTTTTCAAATTACCTACTGTCATTTTCCCCTTTCGAGTTGTATTATCACCACCCTTCCATTCACCATCTGTTGTTCGTTAAGCCATGGCAAAACGAGTCTCACTATCTGGTACTACAAACCTCAATTCCATCATGGACAGTGAAAAAGACGTCCAGGATACCACGTCTTCTGTAAACCATTCCTTATTTTATCATCAAGTGACCCTAAACGCTGATAAATCCCCAGTTTTTTCCGCCATGAAGAAATCCGGTGTCTTGTCCGCATGTATCCCAAAAGCCCATTTCTTTCCCGAATTTATCTCGTGGCTGGTTTCTTCAATGTATCATGGTAAGTGCTTCATAATGAATTCGCAGGGAGAAAACGTTCTACAAGTGTCGACGCAGTTAATTCACCAAGCACTTTGCTTTCCTGAAAACGAGTCACCACTACAATTCTCTGAAGATTCATTGGCGCATTATTTTGAGAACCTTTCAGGTGAAGAATTTGATCAATGTATGTCCCATTTGAGATCAAATTCAAAGGAAGTCCAACTAGAAGGAGAAGAATTCAGTTTGGAAGTGTTTGATGCTGAGAATAGACCAGTTCTGAGTTGTAATGCAGAGATTTTGGGCAAAGGAAATGAACTTACAATTGATAAATCGGTATTGGGAATGTACGCGCTGATGATGAAACCTGGGGTTGTTCTCGACATTCCATCTTTCTGGCAAGAGATTGTCAATTCTCAGTTGATGACCTTTCCTCTTACAGGTTTTTTTAAATTCCCATCATTGATTGTTTATTTATTCTTATATCAAAATGTCGAAGAATTTATGAGTTTGGGGTTGAATATAGTTGATGTCAACAAACAAAAGAAATCAGTTTTATTTTGGACTGACATAACTAGAAAACAAGAAAATGAAGCAGGTTTATTTGAGTTTGCCAGTCAGTATATGTCTATTGCTTATATAATTTTGAATGGGGTTTCTCCTCCATGTTTTCTACCAAAAGCCCGGGAGTTCCTACAGTTAGGACTAGTTGCAGATTCAGAGATTGGTTTGTGTTTGAATAATATTCGGAGATAAGATTGTATGGAGCTAATTTTGAGCCTTACATGCTCCCAAATTTTGTGCCTATGTGGCTTTTTGCCCTTGAATTCATAAGACAGAGCCTTAATGTAGATCAGGTGCACTTTCTTCCCATGAAGAAAGGTTTTATGTATAAATTTCCTATGAGTGTGGGACCTTTCGTGGTCAATATGAGGCAAGATTTTGATGAGGTTTCGAAGATGTTGAAAGAGACACATTTTCTATTAGGAGAAAAATGGTCATATGATACACATGGAGTGATTTCCCAAAGAAGAATTGAGAATGGATATTCTGCGTTTTCTCACGTAAGAAGACCTGATCAGGAGAAGCTGGAAAACCCAGGTGAAATAAATACATAAAAAACGAGCATTCAAACACCTGTTATAAATTTAAGGGAAAATAAAATAAGTAGGGATGATTTTGTTGAGGTAGATGATGAAGAGCCAAGAGAGGAGAAGAGAACTAAATTGGCCGAAGATAATTATTCAAATTCACCAGGTTTTACCTTCCATATAAATGAAGAACAAAATGCTCCCTCTTCTCCTAGAGGTCATGAGCTTTACTGAGAGAAGATTCCCTAAGTCAAACAAATATTTACACAAATTGAAGAGAAAAGTCAGAGAATAAAAGCTAATGTAGAAGCGCAGGCAGAGCATCACATAGCTACTGATCAGACTAGGTTTTTTACTGTAATGGACCTTGAAAAGGATCAATTCAGAATGGCTCTAACACATCCAACAGGGATGTCCCTCAGATCTTCAAGCAGTTTGAATGCGGTAAATATAACCATGGATGTAAAGAAGATCCCACTGTGGGATAAGATGAATCTTCATATGCAGACTGGACAGTTAATTTTCAATGATTTAACCAAGACCAATGCCACAGCTGTTAAAGCTGAAAACATGCTAGCGAAAGTGATCAAACAGTTCAAGATGGAGAAGGCTAATTCAAGGGCTTTATCAGTTCAAAACGAGGAATTTAAAAATATTATCATGAAAATCGGTGTAGATCCTAACAACAAAGCTACAATACAAAAGTTCATGAAGAGTGCAGAAATAGAGATATCTTCCTTGAGAAAAAAACTAAAGTTACCGGATGCAGAGAATTCAATGGCTGCAGAAGTAGCAGAGGTGGAGAAAGAAAAAGAAGAGTTGTGTCTGCAATTGTTGCAGAAAGATGAAGAGTTGTCTAAAGTAAAGCAGACTGCTATATCTTTACAAAACCATATTGAAAGTCGTACTTGCACTTTTGTTTTTCCTACAGGTGATACAGATCCCCAAGCACAGATTGCTCAACTTAGCACAGAGATGAAGATGGAAGAAGGAGATCTAAAGCGAGCTCAATCAGAGTTAGAAGCGGCCACCAAGGTCATACATATACTAGAAAATGAAGTGAATGGGAATAAGCAGAAATTACAAAAGGATGAAGCCGAGATTAAAGACCTTAAAGAGAAGTTAAAAGTTAATATTTCCCTTATAAACGCTAAAGATATTATTTGGGGTGAAATTGTCTTAGAAATGAAGTCCAATTGGAATTTCCTGAATATAGTTGCTAAGGAGAAAAGCCTGATCTCAGAACACGAGGAAGAAATACTATCTGATAAACAAACAAAAATCAAGAGAGAAAATTGGGCTAGGAAGTTCATAGATTTTATCAATTCCAATTCGGATGAGGAATTGGAGAATATTGAGATACAAGATAGATATTTTTATGCTCAAGAGGTGAGTAAAATGATAATCAGGAATGATCTTTAGAAGGTTGCAGAGAAGAGGCTACTAGGAATTAAAGAGACAGTAAAGAAGTTTGATATATCATTTGATAAATTGACAAGAACAGGTTTACCTTCCTGTTGGACAGAGAAAGGGAATATTATGTCATGTAAGTTCTATGAATATTCGTTAGTATTGTAAAAAATCAGGGTGGATAACAGACACGACAAGACGCAGATTTTAAAGGGAGAAACAGTGTTTAACTTCTTGCAGAGACATTTCAACTTGCTATGGATGGTGACGACTCTTTTCACAGAAAGGCCTACCCACAGCCAAGCTGTTGCATTCATGTTGGAGTATCATAGTTTCAAGAATGCCCTGATAACCCAAAGTCAGCTATGGAAAAAATGCAAAACATTCTCAATGGACACAGCGAAAGAGATCCCAACGTCTTAACCAAGAGTAGCCGTTGATTCAGCAACTGCGTCAGAAGCGGCTTTCCTTTTAGATTAGAAGTTTTCAAATTCACACTATGTTATTTTCTTAAAATCATGCAAATTGTAATAGGACCCTTCGAGGCATGTACCTCCGTAACTACCAGTAGTTTAAGCAGTTAGAATGAGTTTAAGCAGTTGGAATTAGTTTCATCAGGAGAAACTGTTTTATGACTTTGTATTTAAAGAAAATTTCAAGAAAGAAAGAGGTTTCGAGTTTTGGGAACCTTGAAGCAAAATTCTGTACTGAAGAATTGCAAATCAATGAAAGAAGTATGCAAGTTTCTATCATTATGTTTATGCTAAGAGTTTTATCCAGTTTACATAATGTTTTCATATCTATGAATGAAATAGAGTAATTTGAGCAGCGAGTCTCTTTATACATGTGTATTTAAGAGTTAAATAAACCTTAATGTGCGCTCCTCTATTTTAACTTTATCTTTACATAATTCTTCTGGGTTTTAAATTGGTAGATTCTGTTTGAAACAGCATATCAGTTTGAAATCCTCTTGTCGTTTTCTTCCATTCATTCATTTCAGCATAAGTGGAATATGGCATTGTAGAAACATGTATGGGTTTGATATTTGAAGGTTACATAATCAATGTTTAAGGGTTTTTAATACAGAGACAAAATATATTCATTTGTGACAAAATGAGATAATGTCTTAAGCATAGATTCCTTATCACAGCGAAAGAATTGTTTCTTAAGGTACAACATTAATTGGCGCCGTTGCCGGGGAAAAATATTCGAATATTTTCCCTGGGTTTTTTTTTACATTTCCTCTGGTTGTTCAGAGAGGAGGAAATAATAAGCTGTGTTTATTTTAAAATAGCTCTGGCTCCTAAGAAACCTCACACGAGGTCGGATACCTCTCAGCAAAGAGTTCCTGTTTTGTATGATCCTGAGAAGCTTGTTTCAAACAAGGGCTAGAAATCAAAAATATTTGATACACCAGACGCTACACTGCTCGTATCAGGCAGCAATTGACGCACTCTTTCATCCAAGAATATTTTCAAGAAACTCATTTTCTCGGAAAAAGAATCCTCACCATCACCCATTCCATTTCAAGAGCCTACATTAGAAGAGAAATATTTAGAGTTTGTGTCTTTCCCATTCGCAGAAACTCCACCTCATACAGTTTCCAGCTCTTCTGCAATCATTCATACACCAATTCCTATATCAGTTGTTCCACCTCATTCACCCCCATCTACAACTAGTATTCATTTTAACCCCGCTCAAGGAGCAGTTAACCCAGGCATAAACATGGCGGCCCCTGCTTTCTTGATGAATAGATATGCACCATCAAATCTACCTCAACCCTTGAATGCAATGCCTCAATAGTATCTTAAACTACTCCCTAGATTTACTCGTGAAGATGAAATAACTGCAGAACAACACTTGCCCTTGTTTTGCACGTTTGCTGAGAATTTAAATGTTGAACATTTGGATGTTGTAATGAGACTTTTTGTTCAGTCTCTAAGTGGAGAGGCAAGGAAATGATTCAAAGGATTGCCTAATGGTTCAATAAATGATTGGGATGGACTAGAAAGATGTTTCACCGAGAGATGGGGTGAAAAAATGGACCATGGTTATTCTTTGACAGAATTCAATGCAATAAAGAAGAAATCTAATGAAAATATGAATGATTTTGTGAAGAGATTTAACAAATTGTATAATATTTTTCCTGTTGAAATGAAACCCCCTCCTATTGGAGCAAGGGTCATTTTTGCTGGTGCATTTGAACCAGAGTTTAGTTTCACATTGAGAGAAATAAGGTCTCCTACTTTGGAGTAGATTCAAACTGATGCTCTGGAGATTGAGGCTAATATGTCTGCTGCTGGTAAAGTTCAAGATAAAGGAAAAGCTAAAGAAGAAGCCTCAGCTCATGACCAGAGAATTGACGATATGACTAAGGTCATAAAAAATTTGTCTAATAAGTTGGTGAAGTTGGAAATAGACAATAATAAGCCTGCAAGACAGAATAGAGGGGTTTTTAATCCCCAGTTTAAAAAACAGCCCCTGCAGATTCTACAAAGAGAAATAAAAGATCAAGATCAGGTGCAATCACCCTTGTATATAGAGGCAGCTTCATCCCGCTCAGCGGATGATGATGATGAAAAAGAAGATGATGCTCGAATTTCTGCTGTCTACATGGAAGATGATGAAACAGAAGAAGAAACAGAGGAAGAAGGAGTGGAAGAAAATGAAGAAACTGATCTTTCATTCGATCAAGACGAGATGGATGACTATTGCAGACAGTTCACGGACTTCATGCAATCAGAATTACATAAAAAATACGATTTGAGGTAAAAAAAGAGGTCAAGAACTCAAGATGATGAGGAAAAGGAACCAGAATCAGTACCTGCTCCGATGGTGACTCCATTTTAGAAAAATCAGATTAAGAAATCAGATAAGGGGAAACAGCCCATGAATGAAGAAAAAGAGAAGGAAAAACAGCAGGTTGGGGCTTCTCAGACAAAGATTAAGGACCCTAATATTTTGGAGAAAGTTGTTACTATTTCGAATCAAGGTCTAAATTCCAATAAAAATCAAGAAGAACCTGAAAAGTTGACAAAACAAAATCAAACTTTCAGTTTTTCGAAAGAATTGGAGAAAGTAAAAATTCAAGTACCTATTCTTGAGTTAATGAAAACACCTGGTTATAAGAAGGAGATAGCATTGTTTATCAATTTATCTCAGTCCAATGAAGTGGGTGATATGGTAAATCTGCAGGAAGAGAAACCAGTGGTTACCTTTGGGCCTCATGTTGAAGAGGTAGATTCATTCGTCCCTCCTTTTTATATATCTCTTCTGTTACATGATTTTGTTTTACATAATTGTATGCTAGATTTTGGCGCATCCCACAATCTGATGCCACTGTGTGTGATGAAAGAGTTGAATTTACAAATTACTAAGCCATACAGAGATATTTATTCTTTTGATTCAAAAAGGGTGAAGTGTGTGGGTCTTATTAAGGATATGGTTGTTTCATTGGCTCAAATCCCAGCCAAGAGCATTATGATGGATGTGGTAGTGGCAGACATTCTAGCCAGATTTGGTATGTTATTATCTAGATCTTCGGGGGGAAAGCTTGGAGGTGTTTTGAAGCTAGATTTTACATATGCTATCATTCCTGTTTTTAATGGGGAATAAAGGAGGTTGTATAGAGAAACTCGATTTCAAAAAACTGCCACCAAGAAAGATGCAGGTAATTCACCTATTTATGGCCAAGAGAAGGATGATCTCTCATGTTTCATGCTGCATGAAGATGCAGAATTTGCTGAAGAATCACAAGGGCAGCTCCCTTCATCCATAGTACATAAGGAGTTGCATTCAAACAGACTTTGGAAGTGTTATTTTGACGACGCGTTTTCTAAAGAAGGCAATGGAGTTGGTTTCATTTTTGTATCTCCAGAAGGTAATCTTGTACCTTTTTCTTTCAAATTGGAGTTTGAGTCTACTAACAATGTAGCTGAATATGAAGCATTAATCATTAGTCTGTAGACAACTAAGAAAATGGGAATTCAGTCTATCACTGTGTTTGGGGATTCTTAATTAATCATAAGACAAATTAAGAATTTGTGTCAAACTAAACATCCCAGGTTAAAAGCATATAGGAATGAGGTCTGAGATTTAATTGAGAACTACTTTGAAGCTTTCAACCTGCAGTTTGTTCCAAAGGAAGAGAATAGAATGGTTTATTCTTTAGCAGTTGCAACCAGTACATTCAAACCTCCGATCAATCCGAGGCTAAGATATGAAATTGAGATGAGACATAGACCTTCGATCCCAGACAATATCAAACATTGGCAGGTTTTTGAGGATGATGAGCATATTAAGCAATTTTTGTTGATGATTGAAGACTTTGAAGATAATCAGATTTATTTGGAAACTAATGAATATGACTCGGACGATATGTCTAAGACTCTGAAAAAATAAGATTGGTGATTAGCAGATTATTCAGCTGAAATATAATGTTCTACCAAGAGGTTTGGTACCCCTCGAAAGGTTGTTTGATGCTAATGATGTGGTAGTAAATCAAAAGAAATCACAGCAAGATGATAATGTGTAAGATTGTAATCTGGGAACTCAAATTGAGCCTAAAATGGTAAAATTGTTCAAAGGCCTTCCAAAGGACTATAAACAGAGGTACATAGATCTGTTCAAACAATTTGAGGATGTATTTTCCTAGTCATATGATGACCTGAAGACTTATGATAAGAGTATTATTCAACATAACATTCCATTAAAAGACGGAGTCAAACCACATAAACAGAAACTCCGACAAATTAATCTGTTGTTGTTGGCTCCGATTGAAAAGGAAATAAAGAAATTGTTGCAGGCCAAAATAATTGTTCCTCTCAGATATTCTGATTGGGTTTCCAATATTGTACCAGTCAGAAAGAAAAATGGAGAGATAAGATTGTGTGTAGATTTCAGGAACATAAATAGGGCTTCATTGAAGTATAATTATCCATTGCCAAAAATGGATTTTGTCTTGCAAAAAGTGACTGGAGCATACAGATTATCTATGGTAGACGATTTTTCAGGATATAACCAAGTTGTTGTGGAGAAGGAAGATCAAAAGAAAACTGCTTTCACTACACCTTGGGGAACATTCATGTATGCCAGGATGCCATTTGGCTTAATGAATGTAGGGGCTACATTCCAAAGAGCAATGGATATTGCGTTTGTAGGGGATAACTTTGTGGCTGTTTATCTGGATGATGTCACCATTTTTTCAAACTCTGATGAAGAACATCTACAGCATTTGCAAAAATCCTTCTTGAAATGTAGAAAATATGGATTATCGTTGAATCCTAAAAAATCCCTGTTTTATGTGGAGGAGGGTAAACTGCTGGGACATATTGTTTCTAAACAAGGAGTGAATATTGATATATCAAGATTTGAAGCAATACAGTCAATTCCACTGCCCATAAGTAAGAAATATATTCAGAGATTCCTTAGGAAAATTAATTTTCTAAGAAGATTTGTTCCTAATTACGCAGAGATTGTTAAGAAAATAACAGACATGTTGAAAAAGGATGCAGAGGTGAAGTGGGACAAAGAAGCAAGAGAATCTTTTCAAATAATTAAAGAAGCTCTGAAGGAAGCACCTGTTCTAATAAGTCCAGATTATCTGAAGCCATTTCAAATTTTCTCATTTGCGTCTTCTACAACAATTGCTTTTGTGTTATTATATAGAAATGAAGAAAAATGTGAACAACCTGTAGCGTATTTCAGTAACGTGCTCTGAGATGCAGAGTTGAAGTATAATATATTGGAGAAACAAGTATATGCTCTGGTGAAAGCATTAAAATCATTCAGAACCTATGTTCTTCATTCCCAAATTTTAGCATATGTTCCTAATTCGGCTGTAAAAGATGTTTTAGTGCAGAGTGATGTGGACAGGAAAAGGGGAAAATTGATTGCTAAAATACAAGAATATGACCTGGATGTTAAACCAACAAAGTTGATTAAAGGATTGGGGCTGGAAAAATTATTAACAGAGTCAAATTTTCAAGCACTGGGAATTAATTTATTGGCACCTGTAGAGGAAGTCAATGAAGAAACAAGTGATGTTCAGTCGAAGTTAGCAATTAGATATAAATTTCTGTGCTCAGATTGGTACAAAGATATTGTTCATTATTTATGCTTTCTTTCTTGTCCTCCTTCAATAAATAGAGCTAAATACAGAGCTTTAAAACTCAAAGCTCAACCTTATGTTATAATTTGAGCAAAGCTATATTGGAAAGATCCCGCTGGGGTGTTATTGTTATGTTTGACAGAGGAGGAAGTTTCAGAAGTAATTAAAGAATATCATGAGTGTTTGTGCGGGGGTCCCTATAGTTGGAAGGTAACTGCTCATAAAATTCTCAAATTAGGTTTTTATTAGCCCTCTGTATTTAATGATGTATATAAAACAGTTAGAAGTTGTCAAAAATGCCAAGTGTTTGTAGAAAAGAAAAGGTTAGCCCCTTTACCTCTTCTTCATGTTTTTATTGAAGAACCTTTCAGACAATGGGGACTGGACTTCATTGGAGAAATCAATCCACCATCTAGCGGGAAATTTAATTGGATTCTTACTGCTATAGATTATTTTACGTAATGGGTGGAGGCAATCCCTACCAGGAAGGAAAACGATTTAGTTGTTATGAATTTTTTAGAAGAAAATATCTTTAGCAGATTTGGATGTCCAGTAAATATTGTGACAGATAATGCACAAGTTTTCAACTCAATCAGGTTTATTAATTTTTGTTAGACTTACAATTTGATATTGTCTCATTCTACAGCTTATCATCCACAAGGGAATGGATTGGCAGAATCTTCTAACAAAACATTGGTCAGAATTCTGAAGAAAACAATAAATGAAAACCAAAAGAACTGGGATTCAAAGCTAGTTTTTGCGCTATGGGCAACAAGGATGACCACTAAAAGATCCACTGGTAAGTCACCTTATGAGCTAGTATATGGGACTCAGGCATTGTTTCCCACCCAGTTGGTGAAGCCTGTGATTTCATTCCTTCAAGATGCTCAAGCAGAACCTAATGCCATGATTAGAAGAATGAATAATGTAATGGAGCTAAATGAAAACAGAAATAAAGTTTGGGAGAATTTGCTTACTTACCAGCAAAAAATGAAGACAATATTTGACAAGAAAGAAAAAGAAATCATTTTTCAGAAGGGAGACCTGGTATTGAGGTGGGATACACGAAGGGAAGACAAAGGGAAACACGGCAAGTTTGATTCTCTGTGGTATGGTCCATTCAGAATTAGTGAGGCCAGGACGAATAATACTTTCATGCTGGAGAATCTTGAAGGAGAAGTGATGGATATGCCTGTGAATGAGAAATATCTAAAACATTATTTCCAACATTAAAAGTTGTTTGAACACCATTGTATATATCTGGCGTGATCATTGTACATAGTTCATCAAGCAATTTTTTACTCCATGCCCGAGGTGAAGGCACAGATCTGCAGGTTCTTAGTGTTTCGTGGCAAAAACACTATCCCTGGGTGGAGCCAGATGTTGTGGATCATCTGCATATCCTTTTCTATTTTATTTTGAAAATCGAAAAATGAAAAAAATCTGAAATTTCAAAAACCATATGCTATAGTATAATGTTTTTATAATGTATCATTAAAAAAATGAAATGTTTCTACGAGCTCGTTGAAGATTAACGTTTATCATTAAGCTCTATTTGAATGTATGTATACTTCATGTTTAAGTTTCGAGAAACTCTCTGAGCGGGAGTAGTGATCGTTGGATATTGAAACCGGACGAGTCAATGCAGAGGCGCAAAGAGTTCATTAATTATCAAATGCAATGCCCCCGCAGTTGACTAGTTTGACCGCGGGTGAGCCATGATCAACGGCTTGGATTCATTGCGGGGGGTGCAAGTCAAAGTTCATCATCGTACTCTAGGAGCCCCCGCGGTGACGTTATAAAGTGAGGTGGAAGACAGCTGTACTCCATGTCAGCGGCATTACACGTCATTACAGGCATTTAATATGGCTTTGCGTAGTTGTTAAATGGTTTTTTTTATCCCGTTTTCAAATTACCTATTGTCATTTTCCCCTTTTGAGTTGTATTATAGCCACCCTTCCATTCGCCATCTGTTTTCCGTTAAGCCATGGAAAAATGAGTCTCACTATCTGGTACTACAAACCTCAATTCCCTCATGGACAGTGAAAAAGACGTCCAGGATACCACGTCTTCTGTAAACCATTCCTTATTGTATCATCAAGTGACCCTAAACGCTGAGAAAACCCCATTTTTTTTCGCCATGAAGAAATCCAATGTCTTGTCCCACTGTATCCCAAAATCCCATTTCTTTCCTGAATTTATCTCATGGCTGGTTTCTTCAATGTATCCTGGTAAGTGCTTCATAATAAATTCGCAGGGAGAAAACATTCTGCAGGTGTCGACGCAGTTAATTCGCTAAGCACTTTGCTTTCCTGAAAACGAGTCACCACTGCAATTCTCTGAAGATTCATTGGCGCGCTATTTTGAGAACCTTTCAGGTGAAGAATTTGATCAATGTATGTCCCATTTGAGATCAAATTCAAAGGAAATTCAACTAGAAGGAGAAGAATTTAGTTTGGAAGTGTTTGATGCTGAGAATAGACCAGTTCTGAGTTGTATTGCAGAGATTTTGGGCAAAGAAAATGACCTTACAATTGATAAATCAATATTGGGAATGTACGCGCTGATGATGAAACCTGGGGTTGTTCTCGACATTCCATCTTTCTGGCAAGAGATTGTCAATTCTCAATTGATGACCTTTCCTCTTACAAGTTTCTTTAAATTCCCGTCATTGATTGTTTATTTATTCTTATATCAAAATTTCGAAGAATTTATGAGTTTTGGGTTGAATATAGTTGATGTGAACAAACAAAAGCAATCAGTTTTATTTTGGACTGACTTAACTAGAAAAGAGGAAAATGAAGCAGGGTTATTTGAGTTTTCCAGTCATTATATGTCTATTTCTTATAGAATTTTGAATGGGGTTTCTCCTCCATGTTTTCTACCAAAAGCCAGAGAGTTTCTACAGTTAGGACCTAGTTGCAGATTCAGAGATTGGTTTATGTTTGAAGAATATTCGGAGATAAGATTGTATGGAGCTAATATTGAGCCTTACAGGCTCCCAACTTTTGTGCCTATGAATATTTTTTCCCTTGAATTCATAAGACAGAGCCTTAATGTAGATCAGATGCACTTTCTTCCCATGAAGAAAGGTTTTATGTATAAATTGCCTATGAGTGTGGGACCTTTCGTGGTCAATATGAGGCAATATTTTGATGAAGTTTCTAAGATGTTGGAAGAGACGCATTTGCTATTAGGAGAAAAATGGTCATATGATCCGCATGGAGTGATTTCCAAAGAAGAATTGAGAATGGATATTCTGTGTTTTCTCACGTAAGCAGACCTGATCAGGAGAAGCTAGCAAACCCAGGCGAAATAAATACATCAAAAACGAGCATTCAAACGCCTGTTATAACTGAAAGGGAAAATAAAAGAAGTAGGGATGATGTTGTTGAGGTAGATGATGAAGATCCAAGAGAGGAGAAGAGAACTAAATTGGCCAAAGATCATTCTTCAAATTCACCAAGTTTTACCTTCCATATAAATGAAGAAAAAAATTCTCCCTCTTCTCCTAGAGGTCATGAGATTTACTCAGAGAAGATGCCCTCAATCAAACAAATATTTACACAGATTGAAGAGAAAAATCAGAGAATAAAATCTAATGTAGAAGCTTAGGCAGAGCATCACATAGTTGTTGATCAGACTAGGTTGTTGACTATAATGGACCTTGAAAAGGATCAATTCAGAATGGCTCTAACACATCCAACAGGGATTTCCCTCGGATCTTCAAGCAGTTTGAATGCGGTAAATATAACCATGGATGTAAAGAAGATCCCACTGTGGGATAAGATGAATCTTCATATGCAAACTGGACAGTTAATTGTCAATAATTTAACCAAGACCAATGCCACAACTATTAAAGCTGAAAACATGCTAGCGAAAGTGATCAAAAAGTTCAAGATGGAGAAGGCTAATTCAAGGGCTTTATCAGTTCAAAACGAGGAATTGAAAAATATTATCATGAAAATTGGTGTAGATCCTAATGACAAAGATGCAGTACAAAAGCTCATGAAGAGTGCAGAAATAGAGATATCTTCCTTGAGAAAAAAACTAAAGTTACCGGCTGCAGAGCATTCAATGGCTGCAGATGTAGCAGAGGTGGAGAAATAAAAAGAAGAGTTGTGTCTGCAATTGTTGCGAAAAGATGAAGAGTGGTATAAAGTAAAGTAGACTGTTATATCTTTACAAAACCATATTGAAATTCATACTTATACTTTTATTTTTCGTACAGGTGATACAGATCCCCAAGCACAGATTGCTCAACTTAGAACGGAGATGAAGATGGCAGAAGGAGATCTAAAGCGAGCTCAATCAGAGTTATAAGCGGCCACCAAGGTCATACACATACTAGAAAATGAAGCGAATGGGAATAAGCAGACATTATAAAAGGCTGAAGCTGAGATTAAAGACCTTAAAGAGAAGTTAAAAGGTAATATTTCCCTTATAAAGGCTAAAGATATTATTTGGGGTGAAATTGTCTCAGAAATGAAGTCCAATTGGAATTTCCTGAATATAGTTGCTAAGGAGAAAAGCCTGATCTCAGAACATGAGGAGGAAATACTATCTGATAAAAAAACATCAATCAAGAGAGAAAATTGGGCTAGGAAGTTCATAGATTTTATCAATTCCAAGTCGGATGAGGAATTGAAAAATATTGAGATACAAGATAGATATTTTTATGCTCAAGATGTGAATAAAATGATAATCAGGAATGATATTCAGAAGGTTCCAGAGAAGAGGCTACTAGGAATTAAAGAGGCAGTAAATAATTTTGATATATCATTTGATAAATTGACAAGAACAGGTTTACCTTCCTGTTGGACAGAGAAAGGGAATATTATGTCATGGAAGTTTTATGAAGATTCGTTAGTATTGGAAAAAATCAGGGTGGATAACAGACATAAAAAGACGCAGATTTTAAAAGGAGAAATAGTGTTTAACTTCTTGCAGAGACATTTCAACTTGATATGGATGGTGAAGACTCTCTTCACAGAAAGACCTACCCACAGCCAAGTTGTTTCATTCATGTTGGAGTATCATAGTTTCAAGAATGCCCCGATAACCCAAAGTCAGCTATGGAAAAAATGCAAAACATTCTCAATGGACATAGCGAAAGAGATCCCAACGTCTCAACCAAGAGTAGTCGTTGATTCAGCAACTGCGTCAAAAGCGACTTTCCTTATAGATTAGAAGTTTTCAAATTCACACTATGTTATTTTCTTAAAATCATGCAAATTGTAATAGGACCCTTCGAGGCATGTACCTCCGTAACTACCAGTAGTTTAAGCAGTTAGAATGACTTTAAGCAGTTGGAATTAGTTTCATCGGGAGAAACTATTTTATGAATTTTTATTTAAAGAAAATTTCAAGAAAGAAAGAGGTTCCGAGTTTTGGGAACCTCGAAGCAAAATTTTTTACTGAAGAATTGCAAATCAATGAAAGAAGTATGCAAGTTTATATCATTCTGTTTATGCTAAGAGTTTTATCCAATTTACATAATTTTTTCATATATATGAATGAAATAGAGTAATTTGAGCAGCGGGTCTCTTTATACATGTGTATTTAAGAGTTAAATAAACCTTAATTTTCGCTCCTCTATTTTAACTTTATCTTTACATAATTCTTCTGGGTTTTAAATTGGTAGATTATGTTTGAAACAACATATCAGTTTGAAATCCTCTTCTTATTTTCTTCCATTCATTCATTTCAGCATAAGTGGAATATGGCATTGCAGAAACATGTATGGGTTTGATATTTGAAGGTTATAGAATCAATGTTTAAGGGTTTTTATTACAGAGACAAAATATATTCATTTGTGACAGAATGAGATAATGTCTTAAGCACAGATTCCTTATCACAGCAAAGGAATTGTTTCTTAAGGTACAACAATAGGTAATGACATAACGAATGTGATAACTATGTAAAATGATCTATTTATCAGGGCTTTATTATGATTGATATTAGATTAGTAACCATAACTACGAGAATAACGTGATTGTTTAACCTATTATAAGCTTTGAACATGATATCTTAGAGTACTTGCTATGTATTGTGAATATAAGCATATCCCTATTGTACTAGTGAAGTTGGGTTGGTAACTCCTATGGATATGATAGAATATTACACATACAAGCACTAATAGTAACACTAGTTACTATTGTGTTGTTAGTATTCTCCCTAATAAGGTGAGCTTCCATTGCATGTTGAATATTTAGTATTAGCGCTATTTACACTTTGTATTAGCACTATGTAGTTGGAGTCATAGGTTCCCATTGCTTACTTGTTCTAGTTATGGTGATATAAACACCATTGTATTGTATCTATATTATCACATTCACTTGGGTTGTAGTTAGGTAAAAAATAGCTCCAACCAATTCCAATTAATTCACTTTCATTTACAAGAACCATTGGAATAATTGGCACATACCACGTTGGCTAAATTTTTTGTGCGTTAGAGTATATCATCATATTTTGGGAACAAGAAGCATGTAATTGGTCATAGCCATGTGAAAACATATCAAGTGCTTGCATGATATTTAGCATCCTGGGCTCTGGTACCAAATTTCCCAAGTGGAGCAAGCAGGTTAACATTTTTACTTCCAGCAAAATCTTGTGCCATTCCAATAATTGTGACAGCAAAACTCTAGTCATCGTGATAGTAAGAAGAATGCTCTGAGACAATCTTTAGGAACAATCTTAGGGTTTAAGGTTTGGGAGTTATTTTTTGTGAATGGGTCTTGTCATTTGAGCTTGCCCAACGAAACACATTCGTATGGGCCGTTTCATTCGAGGGCACCCGTATCAGTTTTGCTAAGTTGTGACCGCCCTCTTGCCTTGTGCATGTTTGGGTGGCCCCTTTGATGTTTTCTCGCTTGTGGCATCGTTCGGTCAGGCGCGCCATGTCGTACCATCTTAGGTTGCCCGACCAGGAGTGTTCAGGCTAGGCTATTTCATTCGAGGGCACCCATATCAGTTTTGCTAATTTGTGACCACCCGGGTACCTTGTGCATGTTTGAGCGGCCCGTTTGCTATTTTCTTCCTTGTGGCTGCATCATTCGGTTGGGCGCGCCATGTTGCACTATGTGAGGTCGCTCGACTAGGTGTGTTTGGGTCGGGCCATTTCGTTCGAGGGAAACCGTATCAGTTTTTCTAAGTTGTGACCGCCCGAGTATTGCGATGTTTGGAGAAAAGTGTTGTTATTGCAACGGTTTGGGGCAAAGCGTCGGTATTGCGATGTTACAAAGATAACTGTCGGTATTACGACAATTACAACAAGTGTCAGTATTGCGATAGTTGTGTCAAGTGTCAGTATTGCAATGTTTAGGATGCAAGTGTTGTTAGTGTTTAAGAACAATCTTAGGGTTTAGGGTTTGGGAGTTACTTTTGGTGATCGGGTCTTGTTGTGTGAGGCCGCCCAACGAAACACATTCATACAGGCTGTTTCGTTCGAGGGTGCCCGTATCAGTTTTTCTAAGTTGTGACCATCTGGATCCCTTGTGCACATTTAGGCGGCCCGTTTGCCATTTTCTCCCTTGAGGCATCATTCGGTCAGGCGCATCGTGTCGCACCGTGTGAGGTCTCTCAACCGAGCGCGTTCAGGTTGGGTCATTTCGTTCGAGGGCGCCCATATTAGTTTTTCTAAGTTGTGACAGCTTGGGTGCCTTATGCACGTTCAGGCTGCCATTTGCAGTTTTCTCCCTTGTGGCCACATTGTTCGGTCAGGTGCGCCGTGTCGCGCCGTGTGAGGTCGCCCGACAGGGCACGTTCGGGTCGGGCTGTTTCGTTCGAGGGCGACCATATCAATTTGTCTAAGTTCTGACTGCCCGAGTATTGCGATGTTTGGAGGAAAGTGTTGGTATTGTGACGGTTTTGGGCAAAGCGTCGGTATTGCGATGTTACAGAGATAACTGTCAATATTTCGATAGTTAGAACAAGTGTCAGTATTCCAACAGTTGTGTCAAGTGTCGGTATTGCGACGTTTAGGATTCAAGTGTTGTTAGTGTTTAAGAAAAATCTTAGGGTTTATGGTTTGAGAGTTATTTTTGGTGATCGGGTCTTGTCGTGTGAGGCTGCCCAACGAAACACATTCATATGGGTTGCTTCATTCAAGGGTGCCCGTATCAGTTTTTCTAAGTTGTGACCATCTGGATCCCTTGTGCACATTCAGGCAGCCCATTTTCCGTTTACTCCCTTGAGGCATCGTTCGGTCGGGCGCGCCGTGACGCACCGTCTGAGGTTGCCCGACCGTGCGCGTTCAGGTTGGGCCATTTCATTCGAGGGCGCATGTATTAGTTTTTCTAAGTTTTGACCACCCAGGTACCTTGTGCACATTCAGGCGGCTCGTTTTCCATTTGCTCCCTTGTGGCTGCATCGTTTGGTCGGGCGCGTCGTGTCGCGGCATGTGAGGTCGCCCGACCAGGTGCATTTGGGTCGGGTCATTTCGTTCGAGGGCGACTGTATCAGTTTTTATAAGTTGTGACCGCCCAAGTATTGCGATGTTTGGAGGAAATCGTCGGTATAGCAACAGTTTGGGGCAAAGCATCAGTATTGGGATGTTACATAGATAACTGTCGGTATTGCGACAGTTAGAACAAATGTCGGTATTGCGACAGTTGTGTCAAGTGTCAGTATTGTGACGTTTAGGAGGCAAGTGTTGTTAGTGTTTAAGAACAATCTTAGGGTTTAGGGTTTGAGAGTTATTTTTGATGATCAGGTCTTGTTGTGTGAGGCTGCCCAACGAAACACATTCATATTGGTCATTTCATTTGAGGGTGCTCGTATCAATTTTTTTAAGTTGTGATCATCTGGATCCCTTGTGCACATTCAGGCGGTCTGTTTTCCATTTGCTCCCTTGAGGCATCGTTCGATCGAGCACGTCATGTCGCACCATGTGAGGTCACCTGACCGGGCGCGTTTGGGTCGGGTCATTTCGTTCAAGTGCACCCAAATCATTTTTGATAAGTTGTGACCACCCGGCTACCTTGTGCATGTTCGAGAAGCCCGTTTGCCATTTTATCCCTTGTGGCATCATTCGGTCGAGCGCGCCGTGTCGCACCGTGTAAGGTCGCCTGACCGGGTACGTTCGAGTCCAGTCGTTTTGTTCGAGGGCGCCCATTTCAGTTTTTCTAAGTTGTGACCGCCCGGGTGTCTTGTGCACGCTTGGGCGGCCCGTTTGCGCGATGTGGCATGATTTTCTTAGGCGCGCCGTGTTGCGTCGTCTAAGGTTGCCCGACCAGGCTCGTTCGGGTTGGGTCCCTTCATTCGAGGGTGCCCGTATCAGTTTTGCTAAGTTGTGACCGCCTAGGTGCCTTGTGCATGTTCAGGTGGATTGTTTGCTATTCTCTCTCCTGTGGTATCGTTATTCGTGTTACGCCATGTGAGGTCGCCTGAACAGGTGCGTTCAGGTCAGGTAGTTTCGTTCAAGGGCACCCATATCAGTTTTGTAAAGTTGTGACCGCCCGGGTCCCTTCTGCACGTTCGGGTGGCCCATTTGTCGTTTTTTACCTTGTGGCATCGTTCGGTCAGGTGCACCGTGTCGCGCCATGTGAGGGCGCTCCACCAAGCGTGTTTGGGTCGGGCCGTTTCGTTCGAGGGTGGCCATATTAGTTTTGGTAAGCTGCGACTGCCTGGGTGCCTTGTGCACGTTTGGGCAGCTTGTTTTCTATTTTCTCCCTTGTGTCATTGTTCGGTCGGGTGTGCCATGTCCCGCCGTGTGAGGTCACCCAACCGAGCGTGTGCAGGTCGGGTTGTTTCGTTTGAGGGTTCAATTTTGCTAAGTTGTGACCGCTCGAGTGCCTTGTCCATGTTTGGGTGGCCTGTTTCACGTTTTCTCCCTTGTGGCATCGTTCGGTTGGGTGCACCGTGTGAGGTCGCCAGACCGAGCGTGTTCAGGTCGGGCTATTTCGTTCGAGGGCGCCCATATCAGTTTTTCTAAGTTGTGACCGCCTGAGTGCCTTGTCCACGTTCGGGTGGCCCATTTTCCATTTTCTCCCTTCTGGCATCATTCGTTCAGGCACTCCATGTTGTGTCGTGTGAGGTCGCCCGACCAGGCGCGTTCGGGTCGGGTTGTTTCGTTCAAGGGCACACGTATCAGTTTTACTAAGTTGTGGCGGCCCAGGTGCCCTGTGCACGTTCGGGCGGCCCGTTTGTCAATTTCTCCCATGTCGCATCGTTTGGTCAGGTGTGCCATGTCATGCCATGTGAGGTTGCCTGAGAGTGCGTGCTCGGGTTGGGTCGTTTCGTTCGAGGGCGCCCATATCAGTTTTGCTAAGTTGCGACTGCCCGGGTGCCTTGTGCATGTTTGGGCCACCCGTTTGTCATTTTCTCCCCTGTGGTATCATTCGTCATGTCTCGCCGTGTGAGGTCGCCCGAGCGGTCGTGTTTGGGTTGGGAAGTTTTGTTTGAGGGTGCCCGTATCAGTTTTGTGAAGTTGTTCCTACTCAGGTCACGTGTGCACATTCAAGTAGCCCATTTGCCATTTTTTACCTTGTGGCATCGTTCGGGTGGGCGCACTGTGTCGCACCATGTGAGGGCGCTCGACCAAGTGCTTTCGGGTCGGACCATTTCATTCGAGGGTGGCCGCATTAGCTTTGCAAATTTGTGACCGCCTGGGTGCCTTGTGCACGTTCGGGTGACTCATTTGCCATTTTCTCACTTGTGCACATTCAGGCGGCCCGTTTGCCATTTTCTCCCTTGTGGCATCGTTCGGTCGGGCGTGCCATGTCCTGCCGTGTGAGGTCACCCGACCGGGCGCGTTCGGGTCGGGTCGTTTTGTTTGAGGGCGCTCGTATAATTTTTGCTAATATGTGACCACCCGGGTGCCTTGTGCACGTTTGGGTGACCCGTTAACAAATTTCTCCCTTGCGGCATCGTTAGGTCACGCACGCTGTGTCGCACCATGTGAGGTCGCCCGATCGAGCGTGTTCAGGTTAGGCCATTTCGTTAGCAAGCACCTCTAACAGTTTTGCTATGTTGTGACTGCCTGGGTGCCTTGTGCACGTTCGGGTGGCCTGTTTGTTGTTTTCTCCCTTGTTACATCGTTCGGTCGAGTACGTCGTGTCGTGCTGTGTGATGTCACCCAACTAGGCGCGTTCGGGTCAGGCTGTTTTGTTCGAGGGTGCCCGTATCAGTTTTGCTAAGTTGTGAACGCCCAAGTGCCTTGTGCACGGTCAGGTGGCCCGTTTTCCGTTTTCTCCATTCTAGCATCATTCGTTCAGGTGCACCGTGTTGCTCCGTGTGAGGTCGCCCGACTAGGCGCGTTTGGGTTGGGCCATTTCGTTCGAGGGTGCCAGTATCAGTTTTGCTAAGTTGTCACCGACCAAGTGCCTTGTGGACATTCAGGCACCCGGTTTTCCATTTGCTCACTTGGGTGCACTGTGTTGCGCTATGTGACGTCGCCTGACCAGGCGCGTTCGGGTCAGATCGTTTTGTTCGATGGCGCCCATATCAGTTTTTCTAAGTTGTGACCGCTCGAGTGCCTTGTGTATGTTTCTAACCGCCCGAGTGCCTTGTGCATGTTTGGGCTACCCATTTGCCATTTTCTCCCCTTTGGTATCGTTCGCCATGTCGCGCCGTGTGAGGTCGCCCGAACAGTCGCATTCAGGCCAGGAAATTTCTTTTGAGGGCGCCCATTTCAGTTTTGTGAAGTTGTGACCGCCCAGGTCACGTGTGGATGTTCGGGCGGCCCATTTGCCATTTTTTACCTTGTGGCATCATTCGGTTGAGCGCACCGCGCCGCGCCGTGTTAGGGCACTCGACCAAGCATGTTCAGGTCAGGCCATTTCATTCGAGGGTTGCTGCACTAGTTATACAAAGTTGTGACTGCCTGGGTGCCTTGTGAACATTTAGGCGACCCGTTTGCCTTTTTCTACCTTGTTCACGTTCAGGTAGCCTGTTTTCTATTTTCTCCCTTGTGGCATCGTTCGATCGGGCGTGCCATGTCACGCCGTATGAGGTCACCCGACCGGGCGCATTCGGGTTGGTCCGTTTCATTTGAGGGAGCCCGTATCGTTTTTGCCAAGATGTGACCACCCAGGTGCCTTGTGCACGTTTGGGCGGTCCGTTTGCCATTTTCTGCTTTGTGGCATCCTTCGGTTGGGTGCGCTATGTCGCCCAATGTGAGGTCCCTTGACCGGGCATGTTCAAGTCAGGCCATTTCGTTAGCAAGCGCCCATATCAGTTTCGCTAAGCTGTGACTGCCTGGGTGCCTTGTGCACGTTCGGGCGGATGGTTGTTGGTTTCTCCCTTGTGGCTTTGTTCAGTCGAGCACGCCGTGTCGTGCCCTGTGATGTTGCCCAACTAGGTGCATTCGGTTCGGGTTGTTTTGTTCAAGGGCGCCCGTATCGGTTTTGCTAAGTTGTGAACACCCAGGTGCCTTGTGCATGTTCGAGTGGCCCGAGTGCCTTGTGCATGTTCGGGCGGCCAGTTTGCCGTTTTCTCCCTTGTGGCGTTGTTTGGTCAGGCGCGCCATGTGAGGTCACCCGACCGGGTGCATTCGGGTCGGGTCATTTCATTAGAGGGTTCCCATATCAGTTTTGATAAGTTGTGACCACCTGGGTGCCTTGTGCACATTTAGGCAGCACGTTTTCAATTTACTCCCATGTGGCATTGTTCGGTCGGGTGCGCATTGTCACGTCGTTGGAGGTCGCCCGACCAAGTGTGTTCGGGTTGGGCCATTTTGTTTGAGGACGCCCGAATTTATTTTGCTAAGTTGTGACCGCCCGGGTGCCTTATGCACGTTCAGGTGGCCCGTTTTCCATTTTCTCCCTTCTGGCATCATTCGTTTTGGTGCACCGTCTGAGGTCACTTGACCAGGTGCGTTCAGGTCGAGTCGTTTCGTTCGAGGACTCCCGAATTGGTTTTGCTAATTTGTGACCGCACGGGTGCCTTATGCACGTTCAGGTGGCCTGTTTGTCATTTTCTCCCTTCTAGCATCATTCGTTCGGGTGTGCCGTGTGAGGTCACTAGACCAGGCACGTTCGGGTCGGGACGTTTTGTTCGAGGGCACCCGTATCAGTTTTTCTAAGTTGTGACCAACCGAGTGCCTTGTGGACGTTCAAGCGGCCCATTTTCTGTTTGCTCCCTTGTGGCATCATTCGGTCGGGCATGCTGTGTTTCGTCGTGTGAGGTCGCCCGACTAGATGCGTTAGGGTCGGGCCATTTTTTTCAAGGGCACCCATATTAATTTTGCGAAGTTGTGACTACCCGGGCGCCTTGTGCACATTCGGGCGGCCCGTTTGTCTTTTCATCCCCTGTGGTATCGTTCGTCGTGTCGTGCCCTGTGAGGTCGCCCGACCGGGCGCATTGGGGCCTAGTTGTTTCATTTGAGGGTGACCATATTAGTTTTTTTAAGTCGTGACTGTCCAGGTGCTTTGTCCACGTTTGGGCATCTCGTTTTCCGTTTCTTCACTTGTGGAATCGTTCAGTCGGGTGTGCCATGTCGCGCCATGTGAGCTCACCTGACTGGGTGCATTCGGGTCGGTTCGGGCCATTTCGTTCGAGGGAAACTGTATGAATTTTTCTAAGTTGTGACCTCCCGGGGCCCTTGTTCACGTTCAGGCAGCCCGTTTGCCATTTTCTCCCTTGTGGCATCGTTTGGTTGGCCACACCGTGTGAGGTTGCCCGACCGGACGCGTTCGGGTTGGGTTGTTTTTGTTCGAGGGCACCCGTATCAATTTTGCTAATTTGTGACTACCTAGGTTCCTTGTGCACATTCGAGCAGCCTAATTTCCGTTTGCTCCCTTGTGCATCATTCAGTCGGGTGTGCTATGTCGCACCATGTGGGGTCGCCAGACCAGGCGCGTTCGGGTCTAGTCATTTTGTTCGACGGTGTCTGTATCAATTTTGCTAAGTTGTGACGACCCGAGTGCATTTTCCACGTTCGAGTGGCCCGTTTTCCATTTGATCCCTTGTGGCATCATTTGTTCAGGCACTTCATGTTGCGCCGTGTGAGGTCGCCCGATCGGGCGCGTTCGGGTCTAGTCGTTTCGTTCGAGGGCACCTGTATCAGTTTTTCTAGGTTGTGGCCACCCGAGTGCCCTATGCACGTTCGGGCGACCCTTTTGTCATTTGCTCCCATGTGGAATCGTTCGGTCGGGTGCGTCGTGTCGCGCCGTGTGAGGTCGCCTGACCGTGCACACTCGGGTCGGGTTGTTTCGTTCGAGGGTGCCAGTATCAGTTTTGCTAAATTGTGACCGCCAGGGTGCCTTGTGCATGTTTTCCATTTTCTCCCCTCTGGTATCGTTTTCCGTGTCCCGCCGTGTGAGGTCGCCCGAACGGTCACATTTAGGCCGGGCAGTTTCATTTGAGGGTGCCCATATCAATTTTGTGAAGTTGTGATCACCTGGATCACTTGTGCATGTTCGGGTGGCCCATTTTCAATTTGTTACATTGTGGCATCGTTCGTTCGAGCACATCGTGTCGCGCCGTGTGAGGGCTCTCGACCAAGTGTGTTCGGGTTGGGCCATTTCATTCGAGGGTGGCCGCATTAGTTTTGCAAAGTTGTGACCGCCTCGGTGCCTTGTGCACATTTGGGTGACCCGTTTGCAGTTTTCTCCCTTATGCATGTTCGGGCAGCCCATTTTCCATTTTCTCCCTTGTGGCATCATTCAGTCAGGCATGCCATGTCGCGCTATGTGAGGTCACCCGACCGAGCACGTTCGGGTTGGGCCGTTTTTTTTAAGGGCGCTTGTATCACTTTTGCTAATATGTGACCACTCGGGTGCCTTGTGCATGTTCGGGCAGCCCATTCACCATTTGCTCCCTTGTGGCATTGTTCGGTTGGGTGCGCTGTGTCGCGCGGTGTGAGGTCGCCCTACTGTGTGTGTTCAACTCAGGCCATTTCGTTAGCTAGCGCCCATATTATTTTTGCTAAGTTGTGACTGTCTGGGTGCCTTGTGCATGTTCGAGCGTCTCGTTTGTTGTTTTCTCCCTTGTGGCATCGTTCGGTCGAGAACATCGTGTCGCGCAGTGTGATGTCACCCAACCAGGCGCGTTCGGGTCGGGCCGTTTCATTCGAGGGCGCCTGTATCAGTTTTGCTAAGTTGTGACCGCCCAGGTGCATTGTGGACATTTAGGTGTCCCATTTTCCATTTGCTCCATTCTGGCATCATTCGGTCGGGCGCGCCGTGTTGCTCTATGTGAGGTTGCCCGACCGGGCGCATTCGGGTTGGGCCGTTTCATTCGATGTTGCCCGTATTATTTTTGCTAAGTTGTGACTGACCGAGAGCCTTGTGGACACTCAGCCAGTCGGTTTTCCATTTTCTCCCTTGTGGCATCGTTCAGTCGGGCACACTGTGTCGCGTCGTGTGAGGTCGCCCGACCGGGCGCATTCAGGTTGAGCCATTTTGTTCGAGGGCACCCGTATCAATTTTGCTAAGTTTTGAACACCTGGGTGCCTTGTGCACGTTTGGACAACCTGTTTTTTGTTTGATCCCTTATGGCATCATTTTCTCGGGCGCTTCATGTCGTGCCATGTGACGTCGCCCAACCGGCGCGTTCGGGTCAAGCCATTTCGTCAGAGGTCACCCATATCATTTTTGCTAAGTTGTGACCACCCGTGTCCCTTGTGCACGTTTGGGCAGCCCGTTTTCTATTTTCTTTCTTGTGGCATCGTTTGGTCGGGCGCGCGGTGTCGCATTATGTGAGGTTGCCTGATCGAGTGAATTCGTCTCATGTCAGGCCGTTTTGTTTGAGGGCGCTCGTATCAGTTTTTCTAAGTTGTGACCGCCCGGGTGCCTTGTGCACGTTCGGGTGGCCTGTTTGTCATTTTCTCCCTTGTGGCATCATTCGGTCAGGCGCCCCATGTCACGCCGTGTGAGGTCGCCCGACGGGGCACACTCAGGTTAGGTCATTTCATTCGAGGGCCCCATATTAGTTTTGCTAATTAGTGACTGCCCGGGTGCCTTATGCATGTTCGAGCGGCCCGTTTGCCGTTTTCTCCATTGTGGCATCGTTCGGTTGGGCACGCCATGTGATATTGCCCGATTGGGTGCATTCAGGTTGGGGCATTTCGTTCGAGGGTTCCCGTATCAGTTTTTCTAAGTTGTGACCACCTAGGTGCTTTATGCACGTTCGTGCGGCACGTTTTCCATTTTCTCCCATGTGGCATCGTTCGGTCGGGCATGCATTGTCGCGTCGTTTGAGGTCACCCGACCAGGTGCGTTTGGGTTGGGTCGTTTCATTCGAGGACGCCCGAATTGGTTTCGCTAAGTTGTGACTGCTCGGGTGCGTTATGCACGTTCAGGTGGCCCGTTTTTCATTTGCTCCCTTTTGGCATCATTCGTTCGGGTGCGCCGTGTGAGGTTGCTCGACAGGGCGCGTTCGGGTCGGGCCATTCCATTCGAGGGCGCCCGTATCATTTTTGTTAAGTTGTGACCAATAGAGTGCCTTGTGGATGTTCAAGCAACCCATTTTCCATTTTCTCCCTTGTGGCATCGTTCAGTCGGGCGTGCTGTGTCACGTTCTGTGAGGTCGCCCGACCAGGCGCGTTTGGGTCGGGGCATTTTGTTCAAGGGCACCCATATTAATTTTGTTAAGTTATGACTACCCGGGTGCCTTGTGAACGTTCGGGCAGCCCGTTTTCCATTTGATCCCCTATGGTATCATTCGTTGTGTCGTGCCGCGTGCGGTCGCCCGACCGGGCACATTCGAGCCTAGTTGTTTCATTTGAGGGCGACCGTATTAGTTTTGTTAAGTTGTGACTGCCCGGGTGCTTTGTGCACGTTCGGGCAACCCATTTGCCGTTTCTTCCCTTGTGGCATCGTTTAGTCGGGTGTGCCATGTCACATCGTGTGAGCAAACCTGACTAGGCGCATTCGGGTCGGGTCGGGCCATTTTGTTCGAGGGCAACCGTATGAATTTTTTTAGTTTGTCACCGCTCGGGTTCCTTGTGCAAGTTCAGATGGCTCGTTTGATGTTTGCTCCCTTCTGGCATCATTCGGCCAGCCACGCCTTGTGAGGTTGCCCGACCGGACGCTTTCAGGTTGGGCTGTTTCGTTCGAGGGGCACCCTATCAATTTTTCTAATTTGTGATTGCCTCGATTCCTTGTGCACATTCGGGGAACCCATTTTCTGTTCGCTTATTTTTGGCATCGTTCTGTCGGGCGCGCCGTGTCGCATCGTGTGAGGTCGCCTGACCGAGCGCATTCGAGTCCGATCATTTTTTTCGGGGGCATCCGTATCATTTTTGCTAAGTTGTGACTGCCTAAGTGCCTTTTCCATGTTTGAGTGGCCCATTTGCTGTTTGCTCCCTTGTGGCATCATTCGTTCAGGCACACTGTGTTGCGCCATGTGAGGTTGCCTAATCGGGCACGTTCAGGTCACGTCGTTTCATTCCAAGGCACCCGTATATGTTTTGCTAAGTTGTGGCCGCCCAAGTGCCATGTGCACGTTCAGGCGACCCATTTGTCATTTTCTCCCATGTGTCATCAATCAGTCGGGCGCACCGTGTCACGCCGTGGGAGGTCGCCTGACCGTGCGGACTCAGGTAGGGTCGTTTCATTCGACTGTGCCCATATCAGTTTTGCTAAATTGTGACCGACCGGGTGCCTTGTGCATGTTTGTCATTTTCTCCCCTGTGGTATCGTTCATCATGTCACGCCATGTGAGGTCATCCGAACGGTTGCGTTCGAGCCGAGCAGTTTTGTTTGAGGGTGCCCGTATCATTTTTCTGAAGCTGTGACCGCCCGGGTCACTTGTGCATGCTCGGGTGGACCATTTGCAATTTGTTACCTTGTGGCATCGTTCGGTTGGGCGCATCATGTCGCGCCGTGTGAGGGCTCTCGACCAAGTGTGTTCTAGTTGGGCCATTTCTTTCGAGGGTGGCCACATTAGTTTTTGAAAGTTGTGACCACTTGGGTGCCTTGTGCACGTTTGGGCGACCTGTTTTCCATTCGCTCGCTTGTGCACGTTCGGGTCGCCCATTTGCGGTTTTCTCCCTTGTGGCATCATTCGGTTGGGCATGCCATGTCGCGCTGTGTGAGGTCACCTGACCGGGCGCGTTCAGGTTGGGCCATTTCGTTCGAGGGTGCCCATATAATTTTTGCTAAGATGTGACCACCTGGGTGCCTTGTGCACATTTGGGCAACCTGTTCACCATTTTCTCCCTTGTGGCATCGTTCGGTCGGGTGTGCCGTGTCGCACGGTGTGCCTTGTGCATGTTTAGGTGAACCATTTGTTGTTTTCTCCCTTGTGGCATCGTTCGGTCGAGCACGTCGTGTCGCATCATGTGATGTCGCCCAACCAAGCACATTCGGGTCGAGCCATTTTGTTCGAGGGTGCCCGTATCAGTTTTTCTATGTTGTGACCGCCCAAGTGGGTTGTGCACGTTTGGGTGGCCTATTTGCCATTTGCTCCATTCCAGCATCATTCGTTCGGGCATGCCGTGTTTCTCCGTGTCAGGTTGCCTGACCAGGCACATTTAGGTTGGGCCATTTCGTTCGATGCCACTCGTATCAGTTTTTTTAAGTTGTGACCGACCGAGTGCCTTGTGGAAATTCAGGCGGCCGGTTTTCCATTTTCTCGCTTGTGGCATCATTCAGTCGGGTGCACTATGTCGCATCGTGTGAGGTCGCTTGATTGGGTGCGTTCGGGTCGAGCCATCTTGTTTGAGGGCGCCCGTATCAGTTTTGCTAAGTTGTGACTGCCCGAGTGCCTTGTGCACGTTCGTGCGGCCCGTTTGCCTTTTGATCCCCTCTGGTATCATTCGTCATGTTGTGCCGTGTGAGGTCGTTCGACCAGGTGCATTCGGGCCGAGCCATTTCGTTCGAGGGTGCCCGTATTAGTTTTGTTAAGTTGTGACCGCCTGGGTGCCTTGTGCATGTTCTGGCAGCCCATTTTCCATTTTTTCCCTTGTGGCATCGTTCGGTCGGGTCTGTCGTGTCGCGCCAGTTGAGGTCACCTGACTAGGTGCATTCTGGTTGGGTCGGGCCGTTTCATTCGAGGGCTTCCTATCAGTTTTGCTAGGTTTTGAGTGCCTTGGTGCCTTGTGCACATTTGGGTGGCCTGTTTTCCATTTGCTCCCTTTTGGCATCGTTCGGTTGGGCGCGCCCTGTTGCGCCATGTGAGGTCGCCCAATCGGGCATTTTCGGGTCGGGCCGTTTCGTTAGAGGGCACCCCTATCATTTTTTCTAACTTGTGACCGCCTGGGTCCCTTGTGCAGGTTCGGGTGGCTCGTTTGTCATTTTCTCTCTTGTGGCATCACTCGGTCGGGCGCCCCGTGTCACGCCCTGTGAGGTTGCCCGATGGGGTGCGTTCAGGTTGGGTCGTTTCATTCGAGGGAATTCGTATTAGTTTTACTAATTTGTGACCACTCGGGTGTCTTCTGCATGTTCAGGTTGCCCATTTGTCATTTTCTCCCTTGTGGCATCATTCGGTAGCGCGCGCTGTGTCGTGCCGCGTGAGGTCGCCCATCTAGGCGCATTCGGGTCGAGTCATTTCGTTCGAGGGTGCCCATATCAATTTTGCTAAGTTGTGACTGCCCGAGTGCCTTGTGCATGTTCAGATGGCCCATTTTCCATTTGCTCCACTGTGGCATCATTCGGTTGGGTGCGTCGTGTCGCGCCATGTGAGGTTTCCCGACTGGGCGCGTTCAGGTCGGGTCATTCCGTTCGAGGGTGAACATATTAGTTTTGCTAAGTTGTGAATGCCCATGTGCCTTGTGCACATTCAGGTGGCCCATTTTCTATTTTATCTCTTCTGGCATAGTTCATTCGGGCGCTCCGTGTTGCGTCGTGTGAGGTCGCCTGACCGGGTGCACTCGGGTCAGACTATTTCGTTCGAAGGCGCCCGTATCAGTTTTGCTAACTTGTGACCACCCGGGTGCCTTGTGCATGTTTGGGTGGCTTGTTTGCCATTTTCTCTAGTGTGGCATCATTTGGTCAGGCGTGCCCTGTTGCGCCTTGTGAGGTCACCTGAATGGGCGCGTTCGGGCCGGCCCATTTTGTTCGAGAGCTCCAGTATCAGTTTTGTTAAGTTGTGACCACCCACATCCCTTGTGCACGTTAGGGCGGCCCGTTTTCCGCTTGTTCCCTTGTGGCATCGATTAGTCGGGCGCATTGTGTCACCTTGTGTGAGGGCAACAGAGAAAGCGCGTTAGGGTCGGGCTGTTTCATTGGAGGCCACCCGTATCAGTTTTGCTATGTTGTGACCGCCAGGGTGCTTGTGCACGTTCAGGTGGCCCATTTTCCATTTGCTTCCTTGTGCACATTCGGTTGGCCCATTTACTGTTTTCTCCCTCATGGGAACATTCGTTCAGGCGCACTATGTCGCGCCATGTAAGGTCACCCAAACGAGCGCGTTCATGTCAGGCAGTTTCGTTCGAGGGCATCCGTATCATTTTTGCTAAGTTGTGACCACCCGGGTGCCTTGTGCATGTTTGGGTGGCCCATTTTACATTTTCTCCCTTGTGGCATCATTCGTTTGGGCACTCCGTGTTGCGTCGTGTGAGGTCGCCTGACTGGGCACGTTTTGGTCGGGTCGTTCGTTCGAGGGTGCCAATATCAGTTTTTCTAAGTTGTGACTACCCTGGTTCCTTGTGCATGTTCTGGGAGCTCGTTCTCCATTTTCTCTCTTGTGGCATCGTTCGTTTAGGTGCTCCGTGTTGTGCCATGTGAGGTCGCCCAACCGGGCGCGTTCGATTCAGGCTGTTTCGTTCGAGGGCGCCCATATCAATTTTGCTAAGTTGTGACTGCCCGGGTGCCTTGTGCAGATTCAAGCGGCCCGTTTGCAATTTTCTCCCTTGTGGCATCGTTTGTTCGACCGCGTCGTGTCGTGTTATGTGAGGTCGCCCGACCGGACGCATTCGGGTCGGGCTGTTTCGTTCGAGGGCACCCATATCCGTTTTCATAATTTTTGATTTCCTGGGTGCCTTATGCACGTTCGACCAACCCATTTTTCATTTTCTCCCTTTTGGCATCGTTCGGTCGGGCGCGCAGTGTTGCACCATGTGTGGTCACCCGACTGGGCGCATTCGGGTCCAATCGTTAGGGCGCCCGTATCAGTTTTGCTAAGTTGTGACTTCCCGAGTGCCTTTTGCATGTTCGGGCAGCCTGTTTCACGTTTTCTCCCTTGTGGCATCGTTTGGTTGGGTGCACCATGTCACGCCGTGTGAGGTCACTCGACCAGGAGCATTTGGGTCGGCCTGTTTTGTTCGAGGGTGTCCGTATCAGTTTTTCTAACTTGCAACCACCCGAGTGCCTTATCCACATTGGGGGGTTTGTTTGCCATTTCCTCCCTTGTGGCATCATTCGTTCAGGCGCTCCGTGTTGCGTTGTGTGAGGTCAGGTTTTTTCGTTCGAGGGCACCCGTATTAGTTTTGCTAAGTTGTGGCCTCTTGGGTGCCCTATGCACGATCAAGCAGCCCGTTTTTCATTTGCTCTCGTGTGGCATCGTTTGATCAGGCGCACCATGTCGCACCGTGTGAGGTCGCCTGACCATGCGTATACAATAGCTTGGTTATCATTCTACATTCTCTATATAAACAAAGGCATACTATATATGGAATCAAGTTTCATCATGTTCATGTTACATAGTGCTATAACCATTACTATTTATATATAACGTACTATGAGTATCACTTTAAGCTATGACTATTACTCTCCTTATTAGGATTACTAAGCACGTTATGGTTATATTAGTAATATACAACCTTTTAGAAGTACAACTAAGCTTAATATAATTTTTATACATATCCAAGCATTATCTATAATATATATGGTATTCAAGGTATAAGCTTAAGAAAAAGGTGAAATACAAGCAATATCATATATAAGCTTTACATATATCATGGGAATACTATGTTACTTAACCACTTGGAATTACTCTAATGAATACATGGTTCTTACTCTATGTATATTGTCTATACAAGGATACTATATCTCCCTAATATTTGATATGATGAAGATGTGGTATTAGTTCATATTCAACATGAGGCTTGAACTCTACTTGTTGTAATTAGGTTTCGGTTACTAGTACTCATGAAATGGTGATAGGTAATGACATAACGAATGTGATAACTATGTAAAATGATCTATTTATCAAGGCTTTATTATGATTGATATTATATTAGTAACCATAACTACGAGAATAACGTGATTGTTTAACCTATTATAAGCTTTGAACATGATATCTTAGAGTACTTGCTATGTATTGTGAATATAAGCATATCCCTATTGTACTAGTGAAGTTGGGTTGGTAACTCCTATGGATATGATAGAATATTACACATACAAGCACTAATAGTAACACTAGTTACTATTGTGTTGTTAGTATTCTCCCTAATAAGGTGAGCTTCCATTGCATGTTGAATATTTAGTATTAGCGCTATTTACACTCTGTATTAGCACTATGAAGTTGGAGTCATAGGTTCCCATTGCTTACTTGTTCTAGTTATGGTGATATAAACACCACTGTATTGTATCTATCTTATCGCATTCACTTGGGTTGTAGTTAGGTAAAAAAGAGCTCCAACCAGTTCCAATTAATTCACTTCCATTTACAAGAACCATTGGAATAATTGGCACATACCACGTTGGCTAAATTTTTTGTGCGTTAGAGTATATCATCATCTTTTGGGAACAAGAAGCATGTTATTGGTCATAGCCATGTGAAAAAATATCAAGTTCTTGCATGATATTTAGCATCCTGGGCTCTGGTACCAAATTTCCCAAGTGGAGCA
Organism: Pinus albicaulis; assembly: GCA_034641835.2. Lineage (NCBI taxonomy): Eukaryota > Viridiplantae > Streptophyta > Pinopsida > Pinales > Pinaceae > Pinus > Pinus albicaulis. The sequence goes on from CM076576.1 coordinate 463,807,071, forward strand.
AGGAGGTTAATGTTTTTACTTCCAGCAAAATCTTGTGCCATTCCAATAATTGTGACAGCAAAACTCTAGTCACTGTGATAGTAAGAAGAATGCTCTGAGACAATCTTTAGGAACAATATTAGGGTTTCGGGTTTGGGAGTTATTTTTGGTGATTGGGTCTTGTCATTTGAGGCCACCCAATGAAACACATTTGTATGGGCCGTTTCGTTCGAGGGCACCTGTAGCAGTTTTGCTAAGTTGTGACCGCCCTCTTGCCTTGTGCATGTTTGGGTGGCCCCTTTTCTGTTTTCTCGCTTGTGGCATCGTTCGGTTAGGCGCACCATGTCGTACCATCTGAGGTTGCCCAACCGAGCGTGTTCAGGTTGGGCTGTTTCATTCAAGGGCACCCGTATCAGTTTTGCTAAGTTGTGACCACCTGGGTACCTTGTGCACGTTCGAGCGGCCCGTTTTCTATTTTCTTCCTTGTGGCTGCATCATTCGGTTGGGTGCGCCATGTCGCACTATGTGAGGTCGCCCGACTAGGTGTGTTTGGGTCAGGCCGTTTCGTTCGAGGGAGACCGTATCAGTTTTTCTAAGTTGTGACCACTCAAGTATTCCGATGTTTGGAGGAAAGCATTGGTATTGCAACGGTTTGGGGCAAAACGTTGGTATTGCGATGTTACAGAGATAACTGTCGGTATTGCGAAAGTTATAACAAGTGTCGGTATTGCGATAGTTGTGTCAAGTGTTAGTATTGCGACGTTTAGGAGGCAAGTGTTGTTAGTGTTTAAGAATAGTCTTAGGGTTTAGGGTTTGGGAGTTACTTTTGGTGATCGGGTCTTGCCGTGTGAGGCCGCCAAATGAAACACATTCATATGGGTCATTTCGTTCGAGGGTGCCCGTATCAGTTTTTCTAAGTTGTGACCATCCGGATCCCTTGTGCACATTCAGGCGGCCCGTTTGCCATTTTCTCCCTTGAGGCATCTTTCGGTCAGGCGTATCGTGTCGCACCGTGTGAGGTCGCTCAACCGGGCGCGTTCGGGTCGGGTCATTTCGCTCGAGGGCGGCCATATCAGTTTTTCTAAGTTGTGACAGCCCGGGTGCCTTGTACATGTTCAGGCTGCCATTTTCAGTTTTCTCCCTTGTGGCCGCATTGTTCAGTCGGGTGCGTCATGTCGCGCCGTGTGAGGTCGCCCGACCGGGCGCATTCGGGTCGGGCCGTTTCGTTCAAGGGAGACCGTATCAGTTTTTCTAAGTTGTGACTGCCTGAGCATTGCGATGTTTGGATGAAAGCGTTGGTATTACGACGGTTTGGGGCAAAGCGTCGGTATTGCGATGTTACAGAGATAACTGTCAGTATTGCGATAGTTAGAAGTAGTGTCAGTATTGCAACAATTGTGTCAAGTGTCGGTATTGTGACGTTTAGGAGGCAAGTGTTGTTAGTGTTTAAGAAAAATCTTAGGGTTTAGGGTTTGAGAGTTATTTTTGGTGATCGGGTCTTGTCGTGTGAGGCCGCACAACGAAACACATTCATATAGGCTGTTTCATTCGAGGGTGCCCGTATCATTTTTTCTAATTTGTGACCATCAAGATCCCTTGTGCACATTCAGGCAGCCTGTTTTCCATTTTCTCCCTTGAGGCATCGTTCGGTCGGGCGCGCCGTGACACACCATCTGAGGTTGCCCGACCGTGCGCGTTCAGGTTGGGCCATTTAATTTGAGGGTGCCCGTATCAGTTTTGCTAAATTATGACCGCCTAGGTACCTTGTGCACATTCGGGCGGCCCGTTTTCTGTTTGCTCCCTTGTGGCTGCATCGTTTGGTCGGGCGCGCCGTGTCGCGCCATTTGAGGTCGCCCGACCAGGTGCGTTTGGGTCGGGTCATTTCGTTCGAGGGTGACTGTATCATTTTTTCTAAGTTGTGACCGCCGAAGTATTGTGATGTTTGGAGGAAATAGTCGGTATAACAATAGTTTGGGGCAAAGCGTCAATATTACGATGTTACATAGATAACTGTCGGTATTGCGACAGTTAGAAAAAATGTCGGTTTTGCGACAGTTGTGTCAAGTGTCGGTATTGTGACGTTTAGGAGGCAAGTGTTGTTAGTGTTTAAGAACAATCTTAGGGTTTAGGGTTTGAGAGTTATTTTGATGATCAGGTCTTGTCGTGTGAGGCCGCCCAACGAAACACATTCATACGGGTTGTTTCGTTTGAGGGTGCCCGCATCAGTTTTTCTAAGTTGTGACCATCCAGATCCCTTGTGCACATTCAGGCGGCCCATTTTCCATTTTCTCCCTTGAGGCATCGTTCGGTCGAGCACGTCGTGTCGCACATTGTGAGGTCACCTGACCGGTCGCGTTCGGGTCGAGTCATTTCGTTCAAGTGCGCCCATATCAGTTTTGCTAAGTTGTGACCGCCCAACTGCCTTGTGCACATTCGGGAAGCCCGTTTGCCGTTTTCTCCCTTGTGGCATCGTTCGGTCGAGCGCGCTGTGTCGCACCGTGTGAGGTCGCCTGACCGGGTACGTTCGAGTCCAGTCGTTTTGTTCAAGTGTGCCCGTATCATTTTTTCTAAGTTGTGACCACCCGGGTGTCTTGTGCACGCTTGGGTGGCCCGTTTGCGCGATGTGGAATCCTTTTCTCAGGCGCGTCGTGTTGTGCCATCTAAGGTCACCCGACCAAGCTTGTTCGTGTTGGGTCGTTTCATTTGAGGGTGCCCAAATCAGTTTTGCTAAGTTGTGACCGCCTAGGTGCCTTGTGCATGTTCAGGCGGCTTGTTTACTGTTCTCTCTCCTGTGGTATCATTATTTGTGTTACGCCATGTGAGGTCACCCGAACGGGCGCGTTCGAATCAGGCAGTTTCGTTTGATGGTGCCCATATCAGTTTTGTAAAGTTGTGACCGCCTGAGTCCCTTGTGCACGTTCGGGCGGCCCATTTGTCATTTGTTACCTTGTGGCATCGTTCAGTCAGGTGCATCGTGTCGCGCCATGTGAGGGCGCTCCACCAAGCGTGTTCAGGTCGGGTCGTTTCGTTCGAGGGTGCCCATATTAGTTTTGCTAAGCTATGACTACATGGGTGCCTTGTGCACGTTTGGGTAGCCCGTTTGTTGTTTTCTCCCTTGTGGCATTGTTCAGTCCGGCGTGCCATGTCCCGCCCCATGAGGTCGCCCAACCGGGCGTGTTTAGGTCGGGCTGTTTCGTTCGAGGGCACCCGTATCAGTTTTGCTAAGTTGTGACCACCCGAGTGCCTTGTCCATGTTCGGGTGGCCTGTTTCGCGTTTTCTACCTTGTGGCATCGTTCGGTTGGGCACGCCATGTGAGGTCACCCGACCGAGCATGTTCAGATTGGGTTGTTTCGTTCAAGGGCACCCGTATCAGTTTTTCTAAGTTGTGACAACCTGAGTGCCTTGTCCACGTTCGGGTGGCCCATTTGTCGTTTTCTCCCTTCTGGCATCATTCGTTCAGGCACTCCATGTTGTGTCATGTGAGGTCGCCCGACCAGGCGCGTTCAGGTTAGGTCGTTTCGTTTGAGGGCACCCATATCCGTTTTACTAAGTTGTGGCTGCTCAGGTGCCCTATGCACGTTTGGGTGGCCTGTTTTTCATTTTCTCCCATGTGGCATCGTTTTTTCGGGTGCGTCGTGTCATGTCATGTGAGGTCGCCTGACCGTGCGTACTCGGGTTGGGTCGTTTCGTTTGAGGGCGCCCATATGAGTTTTGCTAAGTTACGACCGCCCGAGTGCCTTGTGCATGTTTTGGCCGCCCGTTTGTCATTTTCTCCCCTGTGGTATCATTCTTCGTGTCTCGTCGTGTGAGGTCGCCTGAGCGGTCATGTTTGGGCCGCGCAGTTTTGTTTGAGGGCGCCCGTATCAGTTTTGTGAAGTTGTGACTACTCAAGTCACGTGTGCACATTCAGGCAGCCCATTTTCCATTTGTTACCTTGTGGCATCATTCGGGCGGGCGCACCATGTCGCGCCATGTGAGGGCACTCGACCAAGTGCTTTCGGGTCAGGTCGTTTCATTCGAGGGTGGCCGCATTAGCTTTGCAAAGTTGTGACCACCTGGGTGCCTTGTGCACGTTCAGGTGACTCATATTCCATTTGCTCACTTGTGCACATTCGGCTGGCCCGTTTGCCGTTTTCTCCCTTGTGGCATCGTTCGGTCAGGTATGCCATGTCCCGCCGTGTGAGGTCACCCAACCGGGCACGTTCGGGTCGGGCCATTTTGTTTGAGGGCACCTGTATCATTTTTGCTAAGATGTGACCACCCAGGTGCCTTGTGCACGTTCAGGTGGCCCGTTCGCAATTTTCTCCCTTGTGGCATCGTTCGGTCACGCGCGCTATGTCGCACCATGTGAGGTCACCCGACCGGGCGTGTTCAGGTCGGGTCATTTCGTTAGCGGCCACCTGTAACAGTTTTGCTAAGTTGTGACTGCCTAGGTGCCTTATGCACGTTCGGGCGGCCCGTTTGTTGTTTTCTGCCTTGTGACATCGTTCGATCGAGCACGTCATGTCGTACTGTGTGATGTCACCCAACTAGGTGCGTTTGGGTCAGGCTGTTTCGTTCAAGGGTGTCCGTATTAGTTTTGCTAAGTTGTGAACGCCCATGTGCCTTGTGCACGTTCGGGTGGCCCGTTTTCCGTTTGCTCCATTCTAGCATCATTCGTTCAGGTGCACCATGTTGCTCCATGTGAGGTCGCCCAACCAGGCGCGTTTGGGTTGGGCCATTTCGTTCAAGGGTGCCCATATCAGTTTTGCTAAGTTGTCACCGACCAAGTGCCTTGTGGACATTCAGGCACCCGATTTTCCATTTGCTCACTTGGGTGCACTATGTCGCGCTATGTGAGGTCGCCCGACCAGGCGCGTTTGGGTCAGATCGTTTTGTTCGATGGCGCCCATATCAGTTTTGCTAAGTTGTGACCGCCCGAGTGCCTTGTGTATGTTTGTAACCGCCTGAGTGCCTTGTGCATGTTTGGGCTACCCATTTGTCGTTTTCTCCACTGTGGTATCGTTCTCCATGTCGCACCATGTGAGGTCGCCCGAACAGTCGCGTTCAGGCCAGGCAATTTCATTTGAGGGCGCCCATTTCAGTTTTGTGAATTTGTGACCACCCAGGTCACGTGTGGACATTCAAGCGGCCCATTTTCCATTTATTACCTTGTGGCATCATTCGGTCGGGCGCACCGTGCCACGCCATGTTAGGGCACTCGACCAAGCATGTTCGGGTCAGGCCGTTTCATTCGAGGGTCGCTGCATTAGTTATACAAAGTTGTGACCGCCTAGGTGCCTTCTGCACATTTGGACAACCCGTTTGCCATTTGCTACCTTGTGCACGTTCAGGTAGCCCATTTTCTATTTTCTCCCTTGTGGCATCGTTCCATCGGGCGTGCCATGTCACGCCGTGTGAGGTCACCTGACCGGGCACATTCGGGTTGGGCCGCTTCATTTAAGGGCGCCCGTATCGTTTTTGCTAAGATGTGACCACCCGAGTGCCTTGTGCACGTTTAGGCGGTCTGTTTTCCATTTTCTCCTTTGTGGCATCCTTCGGTTGGGTGCGCTATGTCGCGCCATGTGAGGTCGCCCGACCGGGCATGTTCAGGTCAGGCCATTTTGTTAGCAGGCGCCCATATCAGTTTCGCTAAGCTGTGACTGCCTGGGTGCCTTGTGCACGTTCGGGCAGATGGTTGTTGTTTTCTTCCTTGTGGCATTGTTCGGTCGAGCACGCCGTGTTGCGTCGTGTGATGTTTCCCAACCAGGAGCATTTGGGTCGAGTCGTTTCGTTCGAGGGCGCCCGTATCGATTTTGCTAAGTTGTGAACACCCAGGTACCTTGTGCACGTTCGAGTGGCTCGGGTTCCTTGTGCACATTTGGGTGGCCAGTTTGCCATTTTCTCCCTTGTGGCATCATTCGGTCAGGCGCGCCATGTGAGGTCGCCCGACCGAGTGCGTTTGGGTCGGGTCGTTTCTTTCGAGGGTTCCCATATCAGTTTTGCTAAGTTGTGACCACCTGCGTGCCTTGTGCACATTCAGGCGGCACATTTTCAATTTACTCCCATGTGGCATCGTTCAGTGGGGTGCGCATTGTCACATCGTTTGAGGTCGCCCGACCAAGTGCGTTCAGGTTGGGCCATTTTGTTCAAGGACACCCGAATTGGTTTTGCTAAGTTGTGACCGCTCGGGTGCCTTATGCATGTTCGGGTGGCCCACTTGCCATTTTCTCCCTTCTGGCATCATTCATTTTGGTGCATCGTGTGAGGTCACTCGACCAGTTGTGTTCGGGTCGGGTCGTTTCGTTCGAGGACGCCCAAATTGGTTTTGCTAAGTTGTGACCGCCCGAGTGCCTTATGCATGTTCGGGTGGCCCCTTTGTCATTTGCTCCCTTCTGGCATCATTCGTTCGGGTGTGCCGTGTGAGGTCACTAGACCAGGCACATTTGGGTCGAGCCATTTTTTTCGAGGGCGCCCGTTTCAGTTTTGCTAAGTTGTGACCAACCGAGTGCCTTGTGGACATTCAAGCGGCCCATTTTCTGTTTTCTCCCTTGTGGCATCGTTCGGTCGGGCGTGTTGTGTTGCATCGTGTGAGGTCGCCCGACCAGGTGCATTCGGGTCGGGCCATTTTTTTCAAGGGTAGCCATATTAATTTTTCTAAGCTGTGACTACCCGGGCGCCTTGTGCACATTCGGGCGGCCCATTTGTCATTTGATCCCCTGTGGTATCGTTCGCTGTGTCGTGCCATGTGAGGTCGCCCGACCGGGCGCATTGGGGCCTGGTTGCTTCATTTGAGGGCGACCGTATTAGTTTTGTTAAGTTGTGACTGCCCAGGTGCTTTGTGCATCGTTCGGGCATCCCGTTTGCTGTTTCTTCACTTGTGGCATCGTTCGGTCGGGTGTGCCATGTCGCGCCGTGTGAGATCACCTGACCGGGTGCATTCGGGTCAGTTCGAGCCATTTCGTTCGAGGGAAACTATATGAATTTTTCTAAGTTGTGACCGTCCGGGTGCCTTGTTCACGATCGGGTAGCCCGTTTTCCGTTTGCTCCCTTGTGGCATCATTCGGTTGGCCACGCCGTGTGAGGTTGCCCGACCGGACGCGTTCGGGTTGGGTTGTTTCGTTCGAGGGCACCCGTATCAATTTTGCTAATTTGTGACTGCCTAGGTTACTTGTGCACATTCGAGTGGCCTGTTTGTCATTTTCTCCCTTGTGGCATCGTTCGGTCGGGCGCGCTGTGTCACACCGTGTGAGGTCACCAGACCAGGGGCGTTCGGGTCTGTTCATTTTTTTCGAGGGGGTCTGTATCAGTTTTGCTAAATTGTGACCGCCGGAGTGCCTTTTCCACGTTCGGGTGGCCCGTTTTCCATTTTCTCCCTTGTGGCATCATTCGTTCAGGCGCTCCGTGTTACGCCGTGTGAGGTTGCCCGATCGGGCACGTTCGGGTCAGGTCATTTCGTTCGAGGGCACGCGTATTAGTTTTTCTAATTTGTGGCTGCCCGGGTGGCCTGTGCACGTTCGAGCGACCCGTTTGTCATTTTCTACCATGTGGCATCGTTCGGTCAGGCGCGCCATGTGAGGTCGCCTGACCATGCGCACTCGGGTCGGGTCGCTTCATTCGAGGGTGCCCGTATCAATTTTGCTAAATTGTGACCGCCCGGGTACCTTGTGCATGTTTGCCATTTTCTCCCCTCTGGTATCGTTCGCCGTGTCGCGCCGTGTGAGGTCGCCCGAATGGTCGCATTCAGGCCAGGCAGTTTCATTTGAGGGTGCCCGTATCAGTTTTGTGAAGTTGTGACCGCCCGGCTCACTTGTGCATGTTCGGGCGGCCCATTTTCAATTTGTTACCTTGTGGCATCGTTCGTTCGGGCACACCGTGTCACGCCGTGTGAGGGCTCTCGACCAAGCGTGTTCGGGTTGGGCCGTTTCATTCGAGGGTGGCCACATTAGTTTTGCAAAGTTGTGACCGCCTCGATGCCTTGTGCACGTTCAGGTGACCTATTTTCCGTTTTCTCCCGTATGTATGTTAGGGCAGCCCATTTGCCATTTTCTCCCTTGTGGCATCATTCGGTCAGGCATGTCATGTCGCGCTGTGTGAGGTCGCCCGACTGAGCACGTTCGGGTTGGGCTATTTTGTTCGAGGGTGCATGTATCAATTTTGCTAAGATGTGACCACCCGGGTGCCTTGTGCACGTTCGGGCAGCCCGTTCACCATTTTCTCCCTTGTCGCATCGTTCGGTTGGGCGAGCCGTGTCATTAGCCATTTCGTTAGCCAACGCCCATATTAGTTTTGCTAAGTTGTGACTGCCTGGGTGCCTTGTGCATGTTCGAGTGTCCCGTTTGTTGTTTTCTCCCTTGTGGCATCGTTCGGTCGAGAACGTCGTGTCGCGCCGTGTGATGTTACCCAACCAGGCACGTTCAGGTCGAGCTGTTTCATTCGAGGACGCCCATATCAGTTTTGCTAAGTTGTGACCGCCCAGGTGCATTGTGCATGTTTGGGTGGCCCATTTTCCATTTGCTCCATTCTGGCATCGTTCGTTTGGGCGCACCGTGTTGCTCCGTGTGAGGTTGCCCGACCGGGCGCATTCTGGTTGGGCCATTTCATTCAATGCTGCCCGTATTAGTTTTGCTAAGTTGTGACCAACCGAGAGCCTTGTGGACATTTAGGCAGTCAGCTTTCCGTTTTCTCCCTTGTGGCATCGTTCAGTCGGGCTCACTGTGTCGCGCCGTGTGAGGTCGCCTGACCGGGTGCGTTCAGGTCGAGCCATTTTGTTCGAGGGCGCCCGTATCAGTTTTGCTAAGTTTTGAATGCCTGGGTGCCTTGTGCACGTTTGGACAGCCCGTTTTTCATTTCATCCCTTGTGGCATCGTTTTCTCAGGCGCTCCATGTCGCGCCATTTGAGTTCACCCAACCGGGTGCGTTCGGGTCAAGCCGTTTCGTCAGAGGTCACCCGTATCAGTTTTGCTAAGTTGTGACCACCCATGTCCCTTATGCATGTTTTGGCGGCTTGTTTGCTATTTTCTCGCTTGTGGCATCATTCGGTCGGGCGCGTGGTGTCGCACTATGTGAGGTCGTCTGATCGAGTGCATTCATGTCATGTCAGGCTATTTTGTTTGAGGGCGCTCGTATCATTTTTTCTAAGTTGTGACCGCCCAGGTGTCTTGTGCACGTTCGGGTGGCCCGTTTGTCATTTGTTCCCTTGTGGCATCATTCGGTCGGGCGCCCCATGTCACACCATGTGAGGTCGCCCGATGGGGAACGCTTAGGTTAGGTAATTTCGTTCGAGGGCCCCATATTAGTTTTGCTAATTAGTGACCACCCAGGTGCGTTGTGCACATTCGAGCGGCCCGTTTGCCATTTTCTCCATTGTGGCATCGTTCGGTCGGGTACGCCATGTGAGGTCGCCCGACCGGGTGCATTCAGGTCGGGGCGTTTCGTTCGAGGGTTCCCATATCAGTTTTGCTAAGTTGTGACCGCCCGGGTGCCTTGTGCATGTTCGGGCAGCACATTTTCCATTTTCTCCCATGTGGCATCGTTCGGTCGGGTGCGCATTGTCGCGCCGTTTAAGGTCGCCCGATCAGGTGCGTTCGGGTCGGGTCGTTTCATTCAAGGATGCCTGAATTGGTTTTTCTAAGTTGTGACTGCTTGGGTGCATTATGCATGTTTGGGTGGCTAGTTTTCCGTTTGCAACCTTTTGGCATCATTCGTTCGGGTGCGTCGTGAGAGGTCGCTCGACCAGGCGCGTTCGGGTCTGGTCGTTCTATTCGAGGGCACCCGTATCATTTTTGCTAAGTTGTGATGAACAAAGTGCCTTGTGGACATTCAAGCAGCCCATTTTCCATTTGCTCCCTTGTGGCATCGTTCAGTCGGACGCGCTGTGTCACGTTGTGTGAGGTCGCCCGACCAGGCGCGTTCAGGTCGGGCCGTTTTGTTCAAGGGCACCCATATTAATTTTGTTTAAGTTGTGACTGCCCGGGTGCCTTGTGCACGTTCGGGCAGCCCGTTTTCCGTTTGATCCCCTGTGGTATCGTTCGTCATGTCGTGCCGCGTGCGGTCGCCCGATCGGGCACGTTCGGGCCTAGTTGTTTCATTTGTGGGAGACCGTATTAGTTTTGTTAAGTTGTGACTACCCAGGTGATTTTTGCATGTTCGGGCAGCCCGTTTTCCATTTCTTCCCTTGTGGCATCGTTCAGTCGGGTGTGCCATGTCGCGCCGTGTGAGCTCACCTGACCAAGCGCGTTCGGGTCAGGTCGGGTCGTTTCATTCGAGGGCAACCGTATGAATTTTTCAGTTTGTGACTGCCCAGGTTCCTTGTGCAAGTTTAGACGGCCCGTTTGCTGTTTGCTCCCTTGTGGCATCATTCGGCCGGCCACGCCGTCTGAGGTTGCTTGACTGGACGCTTTCGGGTCAGGCTGTTTTTTTCGAGGGGCACCCGTATCAATTTTGCTAACATGTGACTGCCTCGATTCCTTGTGCACATTCGGGCAACCCATTTTCTGTTTTCTCCGTTGTGGCATCATTCTGTCAGGCGCGCTGTGTCGCACCATGTGAGGTCGCCTGACCGGGTGCGTCCGGGTCCGGTCGTTTTGTTCGGGGGCATCTGTATCAGTTTTGCTAAGTTGTGACTGCCTGAGTTCCTTTTCCATATTTAGGTGGCCCATTTGTCGTTTTCTCCCTTGTGGAATTATTCGTTCAGGTGCAGTGTGTTGCGCCGTGTGAGGTCGCCTGATCGGGCACGTCCAAGTCACGTCGTTTTGTTCCAGGGCACCCGTATCAGTTTTGCTAAGTTGTGGTCGCCCGAGTGCCCTGTGCACGTTCGGGCGACCCGTTTGTCATTTTCTCCCATGTGTCATCAATCAGTCGGGCGCGCTGTGTCGCACCATGTGAGGTCGCCTGACCGTGCGCACTCGGGTAGGGTCCTCTCATTCGACTCTGCCCATATCAGTTTTGCTAAATTGTGACCGGCCTGGTGCCTTGTACATGTTTTCCGTTTTCTCCTGTGTGGTATCGTTCGCCATGTTGCGCCGTGTGAGGTCGTCCGAACGGTTGCGTTCGGGCTGAGTAGTTTCTTTTGAGGGTGCCCGTATAATTTTTATGAAGTTGTGACTGCCCGAGTCACTTGTGCATGTTCGGGCAGCCCATTTGCAATTTTTTACCTTGTGGCATCGTTCGGTTGGGCACATCGTGTCGTGCCATGTGAGGGCTCTCGACCAAGCATGTTCTATTTGGTTTGTTTCATTCCAGGGTGGCCACATTAGTTTTTCAAAGTTGTGACCGCCTGAGTGCCTTACGCACGTTTGGGCGACCCGTTTGCCATTTTCTCCCTTGTGCACGTTCGGGCAGCCCAATTGCTGTTTTCTCCCTTGTGGCATCATTCAGTTAGGCATGCCATGTCACGATGTGTGAGGTCGCCCAACCGGGCACGTTCGGTTTGGGCCATTTCGTTCAAGGGTGCCCATATAAGTTTTGCTAAGATGTGACCACCTGGGTGCCTTGTGCACGTTCAAGCAGCCCATTCACCATTTTCTCCCTTGTGGCATCATTCGTTTGGGCGTGCCATGTCGCACGGTGTGCCTTGTGCACGTTCGGGTGACCCATTTGTTGTTTTCTCCCTTGTGGCATCGTTCGGTCGAACACGTCGTGTCGCACCATGTGATGTCGCCCAACCAAACGCATTCGGGTCGAGGCGTTTCGTTCGAGGGCGCCCATATCAGTTTTGCTAAGTTGTGACCGCCCAGGTGGGTTGTGCACATTTGGGTGGCCTATTTGCCGTGTGCTCCATTCCAGCATCGTTCGTTTGGGCGCGCCGTGTTTCTCCGTGTGAGGTCGCCCGACCGCGCACATTCGGGTTGGGCCATTTTGCTCGATGCCGCTCGTATCAGTTTTGCTAAGTTGTGACCGACCAAGTGCCTTATGGAAATTCAGGTGGCCGGTTTTCCATTTTCTCGATTGTGGCATCATTCAGTCGGGTGCACTGTGTTGCGCCGTGTGAGGTCGCTCGACCAGGCGCGTTCGAGTCAAGCCGTCTTGTTCGAGGGTGCCCGTATTAGTTTTGCTAAGTTGTGACTGCCCGAGTGCCTTACGTTCGTGCGTCCCGTTTTCCATTTGAACCCCTGTGGTATCATTCGCCATGTTGTGCTGTGTGAGGTCGCCCGACCAGGCATATTCGAGCCGAGCCATTTCGTTCGAGGGCACCCGTATTAGTTTTGTTAAGTTGTGACCGCCTGGGTGCCTTGTACATGTTCTGTTGGCCCCTTTTCCATTTATTCCCTTGTGGCATTGTTTGGTCGGGTCCGTCGTGTTGCGCCAGCTGAGGTCACCTGACTAGGCGCGTTCTGGTCAGGTCGGGCCGTTTAATTCTAGGGCGTCGTATCAGTTTTGCTAGGTTTTGAGTGCCTTGGTGCCTTGCGCATGTTTGGGTGGCCTGTTTTCCATTTTCTCCCTTGTGGCATCGTTCGGTTGGGCGCGCCCTGTTGCGCCATGTGAGGTTGCCCAACCGGGCACATTCAGGTCGGGCCGTTTCCTTAGAGGGCACCCGTATCATTTTTTCCAAGTTGTGACCACCCGGGTCCCTTGTGTAGGTTTGGGCGACCCATTTTTCGTTTTCCTCCTTGTGGCATCACTCAGTCGGGCGCCCCATGTCACGCCCTGTGAGGTTGCCCGACGGGGCATGTTCAGGTCGGGTCATTTCATTCGAGGGCATCCGTATTATTTTTGCTAATTTGTGACCGCTCGAGTGCCTTCTACATGTTTGGGTCGCCCATTTGTCATTTTCTCCCTTGTGGCATCATTCGGTCAGGCGCGCTGTGTCGCGCTGTGTGAGGTCGCCCAACTGGGCACATTCAGGTCGGGTCGTTTCGTTCGAGGGTGCCCGTATCAGTTTTTCTAAGTTGTGACAGCCCAGGTGCCTTGTGCATGTTCAGACGGCCCATTTTCGATTTTATCCCCTGTGGCATCATTCGGTCGGGCGCGTCGTGTCGCACCATGTGAGGTTGCCCGACTGGGCGCGTTCAGGTCAGGCCATTTTGTTCGAGGGTGAACATATTAGTTTTTCTAAGTTGTGAATGCCCGTGTGCCTTGTGCACATTCAGGTGGCCCATTTTATATTTTCTCCCTTGTGGCATAGTTCATTCGGGCGCTCTGTGTTGCGTCATGTGAGGTCGCCTGACCGGGCGCATTCGGGTCGGGCCGTTTCATTCGAAGGCGCCCGTATCATTTTTGCTAAGTTGTGACCACCCGGTTGCCTTGTGCATGTTTAGGAGGCTCGTTTTCCGTTTTATCTAGTGTGGTATCGTTTGGTCGGGCATGCTCTGTTGCGCCTTGTGAGGTCACCCGAATGGGTGCGTTCGGGCCGGCCCATTTTATTCGAGAGCTCCCGTATCATTTTTGTTAAGTTGTGACCACCCATGTCCCTTGTGCATGTTAGGGCGGCCTGTTTGCCACTTTTCCCCTTGTGGCATCGGTCAGTCGGGCGCATTGTGTCGCGCCGTGTAAGGGCAACAGACAAAGTGCATTAGGGTCAGGCCATTTCATTCGAGGGCACCTGTATCAGTTTTGCTAAGTTGTGACCGCCGAGGTACTTATGCACGTTCGGGTGGCCCATTTTCCGTTTGCTTCCTTATGCACGTTCGGTTGGCCCATTTACCATTTTCTCCCTCGTGGGAACTTTCGGTCGGGTGCACTGTGTCGCACCATGTAAGGTCGCCTGAACGAGCATGTTTGGGTCAGGCAGTTTCGTTCGAGGGCACCTGTATCATTTTTGCTAAGTTATGACCACCCAGGTGCCTTGTGCACATTTGGGTGGCCCATTTTACGTTTTATCCCTTGTGGCATCGTTCGTTCGGGCGCTCCGTGTTGCGTCGTGTGAGGTCGCCCGACTGGGCGCGTTTTTGTCGGGTCGTTCATTCGAGGGCGCCAGTATCAGTTTTGCTAAGTTGTGACTACCCGGGTTCCTTGTGCATGTTCCGGGAGCTTGTTTGCCATTTTCTCCCTTATGGCATCGTTCGTTCGGGCACTCCGTGTTGTGCCATGTGAGGTCGCCCAACCGGGCGCGTTCGAGTCAGGCTGTTTCGTTCGAGGGTGCCCATATCAATTTTGCTAAGTTGTGACCGCCCGGGTGCCTTGTGCACATTTGGGTGGCATGTTTTCCTTTTTTTCCCTTGTGGCATCATTCTTTCGGGCACTCCGTGCTACGATGTGTGAGGTCGCCCAAGCGGGCACATTCGGGTTGGGTCGTTTCGTTCAAGGGCACTCGTATCAGTTTTTCTAAGTTGTGACCGCTCGGGTGCCTTGTGCACGTTCGGGCATCCCATTTGCCGCGTGCTCCCTTGTGGCATCATTCGATTGGGAGCGCTGTGTTGCACCATGTGAGGTTTCCCGAACAGGCACGTTTGGGTTAGCCGTTTCGTTTGAGGGCACACATGTCAGTTTTGCTAATTTGTGACCGCGCGGGTGCCTTGTGCACGTTCGGGCAGCTCATTTGCCGTTTTATCTCTTATGGCGTCGTTCGGTCGGGCACGTCGTGTCGCATGGTGTGAGGTCTCCCGATCTGGCATGTTCGGGTCCGGTCATTTTGTTCAAGGGCACCCCTATAAGTTTTGCTAATTTGTGACCGTCGGGATGCCTTGTGCACGTTCGGGCGACCTTTTTGTCTTTTCCTCCCTTGTGGCAAGGTTTGGTCGGGTGCGGCGTGTTGCACCGTGTGATGTCGCTCGACCGGGCACGTTCGGGTCTGGTCATTTTGATCGAGGGCGCCCGTATCAGCTTTGCTAATTTGTGACCGCCCGGGTGCCTTATGCATGTTCGAGCGGCCCGTTTGCGCCATGTGGCATCGTTCGGTTGGGCGTGCTGTGTTGTGCCATCTGAGGTCGCCCGACAAGGCTCGTTCGAGTTGGGTCATTTCGTTCGAGGGCACCGATATAAGTTTTTCTAGTTTATGACCGCCCGACTGCCTTGTGCATGTTCGAGCGACTCGTTTGCCATTCTCTCCCCTCTGGTATCGTTCATCGTATTGCACGATGTGAGATCACTCGAACGGGCACGTTCAGGTTGGGAAGTTTTGTTCGAGGGCGCCCATATCAGTTTTGTGAAGTTGTGACTGCCCGGGTCCCTTGTGCACATTTGGGCAGCCCATTTGTTGTTTTTTACCTTGTGGCATCATTCGATCGGGCGCACCGTGTCGCGCTGTGTGAGGGCGCTCCACCAAGCGTGTTTAGGTCGGGCCATTTTGTCTAAGGGCGCCCGTATTAGTTTTTCTAAGTTGTCACCGCCTAGGTGCCTTGTACACATTTGGGTAGCATGTTCGCCATTTGGTCCATTGTGGTATCATTTGGTTGGGCGCGCCATATCACGCTGTGTGAGGTCGCTTGATCGGGCGTGTTCGGGTCAGGCTGTTTCATTAGAGGGTGCCCGTATCAGTGTTTCTAAGTTGTGACTGCCTGGATGCCTTGTGCACATTCGGGTGGCCCATTTTTTGTTTACTCCCTTGTGGCATCGTTCGGTCGGGCGCGTCATGTGAGGTGGCCCGACCGGGCGTGTTCGGGTTGATTCGGGCTATTTCATTCGAGGGTGCCTGTATCAGTTTTTCTAAGTTGCGACCACCCAGGTGCCTTGTGCACGTTCGGGTTGTTGGGAAAAATACTGAGAGGGGGGGGTGAATCAGTATTTAGGGCTGAAATTTTTTTACTTTTTCCTTCTCTTAAAACCATATGTTATTTTACAGAATCCAACGTGTATGTCCAGAGATCTTAATATTTCTTTACTTATACCATTGCATCATTCATTCATCAGATGTTTAGTAAGCAGTAAGTATGAACAGAAATAACAGAACAAACCATCAAACATAAGCCACACATATGAACACCAGTATTTAAGGTGGAAACCCAATTTGGGAGAAAACCACTGCTGCTGTTATCTCAGTCTTCAATATTTATTATAAAGAAAAATTCTTACAGTTTATGCTGGCGCAGACTTATACCAGAACGCAGGCACCTACCTCCAAAAATGCTACAACCTTCTCTCGTTTACCAGCTACCACTAGAAGGAAGCTACAACCCCCTCACTAAAGGCTTCGACCCTCAGCACCACTACGAACCACGTTCCATCAATTTCCGTACTGGATCCACTAGTTTCCACACAACATACCTTGCAGGCCACTAGATTTATTCATTTTCTTTAGTACACTCACACAAGTTCTTCATGATTTCGTCATTCGATCAAACCAAAGAGTCATCATCGTCAGATTACTATATCCATGGGTGCATCATAGATTGAGTTTTATCAATTAAAAGTTTTTCCATGCAGATATTCCTTAGAGAAATTTATTCATTCACCACCCTTACGCATGCATGCTTTGTATAATAATCGTCTTCTCCTTATATAGTTTTTTCCTTTAGTAAAACCATGAGTCAAAACCATCCAACCACTGATGTTATTCCTTCTTTTATTGGAATTTTATTTATCAAATTCGTGGAATTTGATAAATAAACATTATCCACAACCTTTGGCAATTTAAAATATATAATAGAACTTTATATTAATAACCAGCACTTTCAAATAGACCTTAACAATGAGCAATATAAATTAAATTGAGGCCCAGTGCTAACAATCGACCCGATCGAAGGGCTCACGTTCCATCGTGCCGCAACATCCAAATCGACGGTTATTGCTTGGGTAACTTGCACAGGCAATAACGTGCGATGGCGCGCCGTACCTAGGTTATCCTTCGCGCACCTTCCGAACACGGCCACCATCCGATGGAATCTTCCCAGATCAATGGTATGTATCAATATCGTTGGGCATCCTGGATCGAACAATAACGTGCGATGGCGCACAGTGACAAGCGGTTTTCCATGGGTCCTCCTTTCCACGTGTCGAATGATTTATGGAATCACTCCCAACTCCTCAAATACCGCTCACTCCACATAGGTAGTGCGATGAAAACCATAAACCGCCTTCAATGTTCACTCGGTCACTGTTCCGCTCTTCCACGGAGGGTTTCGTCGCACTTCCTTTTGTTACGTTCTACCTCTTTCCTTCCAGGTTCCGTTCATGATTCTAAAGGGGTAGTCTAGGTTTGCGCTATCCTTCTTACTTAGTTAACTCTGGTATATCTTCGACATGATTTCGAATAAACAACGAACAAATGTACTTCTCTTCCGATGGGATTTTAACTACCATTAGGATAGAGTTAGTTATACGCATGCTTCCTCTAGGAGGGGAATGAAGAACCAATGGAAGGGATCAAATCGAGACAATTCAATGTCATTCTGTCTTCAATTCTGGTATAATATATCAACCTTCCATTGCATGTTCGGAGTTCTATCCTGTCACAGTTCCGCTTCTAACTGTACATTCAAGTTCTTGATTCTTCAAGCAAAACCATCATATCTCCACAACCATTAATTCCTTCAATGGATTTCTTACTTATTACGGATTCCATTGATGCACTCTTCTTCTGCTGCTACTTTGGTTTTCCTCTTTTCATGGTTAAAGTTTCAAATGCTCCTTCTTTACCAATTCCTTTTCCATCAATGACAACATTTCCAACAATCTCCCCCTTTGGCATTGATGGCAATATTCTTCCTCTGATTGTCTTTATAGAAGCCCCCTTTTTTGCTTTTCCTCGCCCTTTGACATCAATGGAAAAGAGTTGATCAATATCCTTTGAACCGAAAATACCATGCTCCCCCTGAGATCATGCTATATCTTCAAACAAAAATGACTTGTAAATTCCAACAATGCATCCTTTTCATATGACCAATGCTCCCCCTTAGCCTGTGCATTTAGAGATGCCCAACAACACCTCACAACCAATTTAATCTTCTATATTTAAATAGATCTGATCTTCTGCATGGCAGAGACTAATCCCAGTTTCTGTTTGAGATATTCAAACACTTCCCTGGGTAGAGTTTTGGTAAATATATCAACAACTTGTTCTTTGGAGGGAACATACTCCAATTTCACTTTTTGTTCAAGCACTTGTTCACGTAAGAAGTGATATTTGATGGGAATGTGCTTGGTCTTGGAATGCATAACAGGATTATTTGAGATACTGATGGCACTTTTGTTATCACACATAATGGATATAAGAGGTGAAAATTTGATTTGAAAGTCTTGTAAGGTTTGCATAATCCAGAGAAGTTGAGTGCAACATGATGCGACAGCCACATATTCTGCTTCTGTTGTAGATAAGGCAATAGAGCTTTTTTTCTTGCTGAACCAAGATACTAACCAGGGCCCCATATAGAATGCACCACCACTGGTGCTTTTCTGATCATCAACATTTCGAGCCCAATCTGCATTAGTGTATGCATGAAGAGTAAGATCAACATTCTTTGGATACCATAGTCCAAAGTCTTGAGTTCCTTGTAAATATTTGAATATTATTTTCACAGCTTGAAGGTGAGACTCTTTTGGATTAGCTTGGAATCGTCCAACAATCCCAACTGCATGCATAATTTCTGGTCTTGTCCCAGTGAGATAAAGTAGACTTCCTATCATAGATCTGTATTCTGGTTGATTCACTGTGGGGGAATCATCATTAGAACTGAGATTACATCCGGTTATCATTGGTGTACTTACAGGTTTGCAATATTCCATGCCATACTTCTTCAAGATTTTCTTAAGATATTTTTCTTGTGATAAGAATATGCCATTTGTTGCTTGTTGCACTTGCAAGCCAAGAAAGAATGTTAGTTTCCCAAGTAGAGACATTTCAAATTCTTGCTGCATATCAGAAGCAAATTTCTGACTCATAGACTCTTCATTACTTCCAAAAATGATATCATCAACATATACAACTGTTGTGGAGGTAAATCCCCTCTGCGGACAGAGGCGATCCCTACTAGCCCAGACCAGGTCTAGCAACAATCGTTCACGCTATAGTGCAGGTTTCTAATTGCAAATAAACTGACTAACGACGAAGGCTTACCTGGAATCCAACATTGTTGCTTGTAGAAAAGGTGGCACTCTTGTTCCTTAGCTCTGGCAGATCACGATCCCCATGATCTCCGCGATAGGACACCTGCACATGCGAGGAACAAAACAAACGCAAGCATAAAATCCAGTAGATGCAACTATATGTTAGTCAGAAAGGACATAACTCATCATCATAAATAACAACAAGAGTGGAACCATAACCAATAGTCGTTCATTAATAATCAATTCAAAGGAAAATTACAACCATAGTTCTGACGCTGAATTGTCCTTTGGCGAGTCGCCAGCAGAACACGTCTCGAAAATCCTGTCAAGGATAGGACAAACCTCTCTCTTCGGATCTTGACGATAGTCTCCTTGCTTGAAATTGGCCTTAAGGGAATTATGGAGGCTCTTGCAGCATAAGGCTCTAGAAATTTGGCAACTTGAAGACTAGCTTGCAATGGAGATCGGCAAGCTTTTATAGATGGAGGAAGGAGATTTGGGATCCCTATAATCGTGGGATTTTCCCTATCCTCAAGGAAGCTTCCATGAGAGGTGGCAAACCAATTCCTCTCTATGGAAACCCGTAGCCAAACCTCCCAACTCAAGATAGATATCAGTTCTAGGATCAGTTAGGACGAAACTTCCGCCATTTATTTTAAAAAACATTGCTTAAATGGGCTGGCACGAGTGTGACTCTGGGACAGAGCGCCAATTGGCGCGGCCTCTTTGAAGATTTTCCCCATTGGCGCGGGTACCGAATTGCCTGCTCGCACCAATGCTAAAAGTTCCATTTTTAGGGTTTTTCACAAGGAGATGTCTTCAGGGCAATGAACGCTCTTGTTCAGAGGGATGTCATGAAAGTGGTTTCAAGCCATGTAACTGCTCACAGGTCACGAAATGAGCCCTCCAATGTGCGGGACGGGGATTTCAGGGATAGTGAAAAATTACTTTGTAACAGATGCCCCCTAAAGCATGAGGCCCGAGAGAGAGAGAGGGGTGAAATTCTTTACGAGAACGTGTCCAACTGAAAACTCTGCCGTCGGAAAACCTGCGTGGAGAAATACAACTGATATCTTAGATACATGATATATATGTGGTATGGGCGCAACCATCCATAGCAGAGTATACAATAATCCAGATCCAAGGCATGGTCACAGCCATCCAATGAGGATCGATAGATAGACTCAGGTATGGTCGCAGCCATCCAGTAAGTGAGTCATGTAACCAATCATAATAATCCACAAAATTGCAGCCTCGATTACAACAGACACAATCCAGGGTCTTGCGCTCTATCTCGACCCGAACACAGTACAAGTCCAAGCATGTGAATAAATGAGCTGAAGTCGAACACGCAAGAACATCGTTTGATTACCAGCCAATGATGAAAGTTGTTAACAGACGTGAGAGGTACCACCAATAATGACGATGGCCCTCAAGGTATTACAGGTACAATATACGGCATGTGAATCAATGAGATGGCATCGAACATCCGTAGAATCACTCGATCGGAGGCCAGTGATAAAAACCTCATGTTGAATGCGAAGAACCTGCCATTGAGGCATGCAGGCTCCAAGGCACCAAAATGGAGTCTCTAGATCAACTTCCCGGATAATGAGTTGAAGTCGACAGGAAGTGACCTTGATCGAAGGTAGGCCATAGTGTTTCCCACATCATTGACACGAGACAGAGGAACATAATGTTTCTATGAATGAGAATCAGAGGGAGGTTGATACTTGCAGAGGTCAACTTCTCTTGAACATATAAACAGCACAACAGTGGATTTGGCAGCTTTTGACATCAACGGATCAGAGGTCATGGTGATGAGGCAAAGAACAGATGAGAGTTCAAAAGGGATTACCCAAACCCATGGAGGCAAGTGAGAAAACGAGATGAGATGTCCCCAACCTGACACGAATGCAGACAAGTGCCATGTTCAAGAGCAACATACTGCCAACATGACAATGATGCTGGTTCAATTTTTTCCCTGCCATTTCTGGCGAGTACCCCAATTATTTTTTATAACAAGCTTGAAGGGGATAGCATATGCTTGTGATATAAGTCCATACTAGTACATTTAACGAGCCCTAGGAAGGAGCGACTCGAGTAGCATCATTTCGACTGAATCTGATGTCATCAGGGTTTAACGAGTCTGAAAAAGGAAGAACTTGGTGTCTTTTCATGTTTAGAGAGTTTGAAAATACAGCTGAAAAGTAAACTCCAGAGGTCCCTTTTCGTAAATAGTTCCTCAGATCCGAAAAGGTAGAAAACTATGTCTGAGAAAACCTCCTAGTCGCAATAGGCTAGGGTATTCCTTTTTCGTAAATAATCCATCCCAGCCCGAAAAAGGGGTAAACGTATACTAGGTAAATGTCGATTCATTTCCACTTTAATGAGATCGAAACGACAAGGGCCTCGGCAATATTTTCATGTATAGAGAGTCAGAAAAGAGCTGAAAGATGACTCCAGAGTGACTTTTTCGTGTTTTTACCGAGTCCGAAAAAGTATAAAATACAACTCATTTCACCGTTTTAGTCGCGTAAAAACATGTTACTGCACATCGAGGCAAGTGTAAAATCCATTTTTGACAAAGTATATTAAAACATTAATAAAAATGACTTTTCAAACCTAATTAGAGTTCAAAAAGTTATAAATAAGTCTCAAATGGTAAAAATAAAATTAATTTTACTATTTACCTCATTGGAGAGCAATAGTGGTCCATTTTGTGTGCAAACTTCTGACAGTGATTGCAACCGATCTGGACTACTATTCAGATTCCCATCTGTTCTAGGTAAGAGGCGCTTCCCTGTAATCCATTTTAATCCATTTTTCCATAGCTTCCATTGCTCATTAGATCTTTGTGGAACGATTCTAAAAACTTAGGGCTCCGCCCATTGGTGCGGGTATCTGGCACGGACCCGCGCCAATGGGCTTTTATATACACAGGGCCTGCGCCAACGGTGGAACCGAATTTTTCGCCCAAAATTTCCGAATTATGAGTAATTTAAGTGAATTTTTAAGCATGATAGAGATCTAATCAAGGGTTTCGATCATGTTGATGCAGGCAACCGAGCAAAATGGTGATTGAATGGAGAGAGCGGGAGCATGGGGAAGAGGATGAATTAGCCATAGAGGATGAAACTTGTATGAATGCCCTTAGAAATTTTGGGCTTAATAAATTCTTCTTGACACCTTGCTTACGAGCTCAACCTGAGCTTCTACAGTACCTGATCAATATTTGGGATGTAGATGAACAAGTGTTCAAGATGCGGGATCAAGTATTGGAACTGGAGGTTTCTGACGTATACTTCATAACTGGACTGTCACGCAGAGGTTCGGTGCCCATATTGACAGGGAACAAACCGTCTGGTGAAAATATGGAGCAGGTAATGGTGAGGGTGTGCCCAGGGGCACAAACCGGATCAGGAAGTGAAAAGGTAGACATCCACACTATCGAGGATCTAGCACTCAGGGTGGTGCTACACACCATTACGCAGGCTACAGGAGTGCAAGCCCCGCATGAAGCCACAAAATCCCAACTCATACTCGCCTCTGAGTGTATGAGTCCTACACTGTTTGATTGGGCCATAGCAGTGACAGTCAACATGAAGAGGCAGCTGACAAAATGCAAGCAAGCCAAGCTGAAAAAGTTTGGATACGGTTCTATCCTAGTATAGTTCATCTTGGAATGATTACCAATATTCCAGGGCCAAGGGGCCATAGTAGCTGATCCGATACCACGAGAGCCGAGAATGGCTTGCTGGGCAGCACTGATGCC
The DNA here is from genome assembly GCA_034641835.2 of Pinus albicaulis. Classification (NCBI taxonomy): domain Eukaryota; kingdom Viridiplantae; phylum Streptophyta; class Pinopsida; order Pinales; family Pinaceae; genus Pinus; species Pinus albicaulis. Next base: position 463,829,726 of record CM076576.1, read on the forward strand.
CAGAGCAGGAGGTGGCCAACAGATGTCCTGGAGGCCGGATTTTTTTGGGTGGCTACGGCGTCAGTTGATTTTAGTCGAAGATTGGTCATATGCAGGAACCGATTTCACTGGTGATCCAGATCTTCCACTCCCTGAGGGAGATGATTGGGACGAGGAGTTGGGTAAGATCATGTTTTTTTTGATTTTATGTATTTATGATTTTTTGGTAATACGTGTTCGTTCTAAAGAAATTTGTTATGTGTATGCATATTTTGGCCCAGAGCGACCTACCGGTATGTCTCCTATCTCACGGAGAACTCAGCCCGCAGCTGACCCTCAGACGGAGGGTGCCGAGGGGGAAGATTTGATCCAGAACCTCGAGGGGATTGTCTGGGGGATTCCAGATTACACCCGACTGGCAGATGTCCCACTAGCATACCAGAGACATATGGTGGGAGTGCCTAGTCGCCTCCACCGTATCCTGAGATGGCTAGTGTGTGCGGTGACTTGTTATCATGAGCACCACGCAGATTAGAAACCTAGGGTTTATTTCATGCATATATTTTTTGAGAGACATGTCATCTCCGGATGTATTAAGGCAAACATGTATATATTTTTTGATTTTATGCCATGCACACTATGTAAACATTTCGATATCTATATATATACATATCTATTTCTGGATGGATCTTTCTTTTTACATGTGATGTTGTTTTACAAATTGCACAAATGTCTATCTAGCACCAAATTAGCTATTGCATCTGTTAATGTATTCATATGTCTGGGTATATGTTGATATGTAATATATTCAAAATTTCTTTCCAGTAAACGAATACGCAGATACACACGTAAAATGGATGGGTTTCCGACTGAATAATGACCATTAAGCTGTGATACTACAAGTTGTGAGTCTAGATACACAAGTAATTCACGGATACCAAGGTTTACAGCCTCAGTTAATAATTCCAACACAACACTATATTCCGCGATTTTATTTGTAGTACGTCCCAGACACACACCTTACAGGTTGACCAAATCACCAGCAGGATCGTAGATTACCCAGGCTGCCGAAGACAGATTCCTGGTACTGCGGGAGGCACCATCCGCGAAACCAACAAACGGATTGATGGACATCTGCACAATCAGGAAGACCCGATCAGCAGAAATATGTTTACATCACACACCACACCACACATGCACACAAATGAAAAATACACACCTATGTACACACACCACACCAAAAATCACTTCAGGCGTAGTATTTTTTGAGGTACAGCCCATTTCTGGGTTGTGCCAGCGGAACTCCTTCATAATCTATAAGCTCATAAGCCCCATTTTTCAAAACGCGTTTTATTATGTAGGGCCCATGCCACATAGGTTGGAACTTACCGGCCCCAAGCTTGTCATGCACTTGATCGTATAGGAGGACGAGGTCCCCTTCGATAAAGGAACATGGAGAAACGGATTGATCGAAGTGAGCTTTGACCCGCTTCTTTTGTGCTTCAATGACTAAAGCAGCTAAACGGTGGGTTTCATCTAACCGTTCCAGATACAAAATATGCTCTTCCTCAGCAAAAGTATCGGGTAGGAGTTCCACAGCTAATTTCAAAGAAGGAATCTCGCATTCAACCGGAAGAGTTGCTTCCAGACCATACACCAATTGAAATGGTGTGAATCCAGTTGCACTCTTTGCAGACGTCCGGTATGCCCATGGAGTTGAGAACTGTTGGAGGTGCCAATTCGATTTGTGAATACCAACTGCTCGTTGAAGCATAGTAACCAGAACCTTGTTCACTACTTCAACCTGGCCATTTTCTTGAGGGTAATATGGCGTTGAGCTATCGTGGCGTAAGCCCAATCTTGAAGTCAGCTCGGCCATCATATAATCTCGGAAATGAGTACCATGATCAGTAACGATGGCCTGAGGTACCCCGAAACATGCAATGATGTGGTTGAAGATGAATTGGGCAGCTGTCTTACCGTCGGCAGCTAATGTAGGCATCGCTTCGGCCCACTTGGTGAAGTAGTCGATAGCGACGATTATATACGCATGACCCCCGGCCGAATGAGGGTTACACATCATAAAATCCACGCCCCATTTTGAAAAAGGGCCGATGGTAATAACACGATGCAAAGGGAGAGGCAGCGCACGCATCTTGCACTGAAACACCTGGCACGCGTGGTATTTACGGACTGCAACGATACCGTCTTTGAATATGGACGGCCAGAAGTAACCTGCTCGCAGAATTTTCTGGGAAGTGGCATATTCGGACATGTGTCCACCACAGGCACCACTGTGGCAGTCATTTAGGACCATTTCAGCCTCTTCCAAGGGTAGGCATCGACGGAGCACCGAATCTACTCCAACATGGTATAAGGTATCTCATACGATGTGGTAGGGCTGAGACTGATGTCGAATTCGACGTCAGGCATCTTTAGTCAACTCAGACTGGAATGTGGAGGTCTGAAGATACACAATTATGTCGCCGTACCAAGGGTCGCGAGTACTGATGAGGAAAAGAGTTTCGTCCGGGATGTGATCCTCGGAATGTGAAGGAGTGGAGTCTGTCGGGAGTGAGCATATAAGATCCGCAAAAACAAGTGATTTGGTTGACTTAGCAGTAGTGAACTCTAAGTCAAAATCTTGCAGGATAAAGATCCATTTGGAGTATTTTCCCCCCAATAATTGTCGAGAGAGAATATATGTCATGGGGTTGCAATTCGAAACCACTGTTATTGTACACAAGAGGATGTAGTGGTGAAAACGTTGCACAATGTGTACTACGGCTAACGCCAACTTCTCGACGTGAGCATAATGTGTTTCTGTGTCGAGAAGGTTCCGTGATAGATAATAAACAACATGCTCATTACCATCATTGTCATCAAGCACCAGAACCATGGCTATGGTGCTAAATGCGGCGGCGAGATATAAAGTGAAATCACGGTGGTAGTCCAGAGGACGAAGCAAAGGAGAATTAACGAGTAACGTCTTCAGCTTCTCAAAGGATTGTTGAGCAATTTCATCCCAATGGAAGGGAACGTTCTGCTTTAATAGGCGCGTGAATCCTTTGGCCACCTCGGCGTAGTTCGGGATAAAGCATCGAAGGAAGTTCGCTTTTCCCTGCAGACTCTGCAACTGATATAACAAGGAAGGTGATGGGAGATTGATGATAGCCTCAACCTTTAAAGGGTCAAGGTGAATCCCATCTTTGGATAGTATGAATCCCAAAAGACGACCAGAATCCACGCAAAAGACGCATTTATGAGGATTAAGCCTAATATTCTAGCGCCTGCAACAAAGGAAAATCTGGCGAAGGTGTTCAGGGTGGTCCTCTCGCCTAGTTGAATGAGCTGGCAAGTTGTCCAGATAAGGCTGAATGATATGGCATATGTCATGGAAAGCGTAAGAAATCGCATGCTGGAAAGTGGCTCCAGCATTCTTCAAGCCGAACGAGAGCTTTTTATAAGCGAAAGTACCCCGCGGACAGATGAATGCAATCTTGTGTTGATCCTCAGGTGAAATATTTATCTGATTATACCAAGAGAAACCGTCCATCAAGGAATAATCTCACTTCCGGCACATTTGTCGATGATTTGGTCTATGAACGGAGTGGGATAGTTATCCTTCGGACAGGCGCGATTGATGTTGCGGTAATCAAGACAGACCCTAATAGTACCTTGCTTTTTATCGACCGAGACAATTTTGGAAACCCATTCTGTGAGGGGGATGAGATAAATAAAGCCCGCGTTCAGAAGTTTTTCAACTTCTGCCTTAATTTCAGCGGCTTTGCGAGGATGCACTGGGAGTAAACATTGGCATACGGGCTTCGCACCAGGGTAGGTTGGAATCTCATGTACTACAATACTGGGATCAATCCCAGGCATTTCCTCGTAGGACCAGGCGAACACATCTCTGAATTCTTTAAAAAGATCAGTATAGACTTGTATCTCATCAGGAGAACAAGTCACTCCCATGTGTATGTTCTCAACGATCCCCGGTTTAACGGAGATGTTGATCGGGATGGTTTGAGTGATATTACTTAGGTTTCCCTCCGAAAGAACCTCGTGCGTCAAGATGGGCGTTTGGAGAGGGGGAGTGAGAACCTGAGATGCAAAACGCTCTAGACAATCTGACATTTCCCCCAGGCCGGGCATAAAGGAGGAACAATGATGTCCATCACTCCATGGCAGCTCCTCCAGAGACATTGTTTCAACAATGGCCTCATCAGAAGGAAAAGTCTCTTTGAGAGGATCAGGCGAATCGGCTTGACTGAGGCAGGGGGATTGAGAATAGATTTCGAGAGCCATGCTCGAAGGAGCACGCTGAGGAGGGGGAGGATCAGATGCAGCAACAATTTCACAGTAGCTAATCTCTACTGGAGTCAAGGGCATTGATTCTCCAAACTCAAGCACCTGCTCGGGCGTAGGGATGAGCCAAGGGTCATCAGACCTGGAGATCATATTAACTTGAGCGGTGTGCGGTGGTGGTGTGGGAAAAATACCCATCAGGACGAGGTCTTTAAAAAGACCAGGCCCTACACTTTCAGGGGGATTTTGGATCTGATCCATGTACGGAACGTTGTTCTCGGAGGTAGAGGTGAAGAAAGACAACTAATCCATCGTAACGATTTTGCCCTCGTGGGGGAACTTAATAAGTCAAAAGAGGGTGGATGGCACGCATAGCATGGCATGAGTCTTGCTGCGGTCAAGAATTATATTGTAGTTGAGCCTAGCGTCAACCACTTCCACTAATACATTGACTGACTTCGAGAACACACAGGGGTTTGGATTCCTGACCATCAAATGCCTCTAGGGCATTGGGAGATGATGAAAGGGATGGAGAGCCAATGGCCTTCCAGCAAGCAGACAACATGACACAAGTAGAGGCACCTTCATCCACAATGGCCCTATGGATGTTAAGACTGTTGATCCTGACTTGAATAACAAGATCGATCTAATGTGGAAGTCGGGGGGTGAAATTCTCTAAGTCGAAGGTGAGAAGACTTGAATCGGCGGGATCAATGCCACTGATTGCGGACAGCAAAGCCTTTCGTTGCGAAGGAAAACTCTGAATAACTTCAAGTGCAGACATAGCGGAAGGTGCCTGTGCCAAATCCTCAACAATACTATAGTGCTAAGCGGCACGGGCATTCGGATTATAAGAAGATCTTCGTAAAACACCTTTAGAAGGTGGCTTCACAACAGGTTCAGAAGTAGGCTTCTCGATTTTCAATGAACCAAAGATAGGGGGGGCAGGTGGTCCATCCGCAACCGCCTTCCCAGGTGCTTGCCATGATTTGTTGTAATCCTTCGAACGCGTAGCAATAGAAATGGGTGCCGTACCATTCATCATAAAGACTTGGGACCCAAATGGTGCAGATGGTGACGGCTGCTCAACCATCTGGGTTTGCTGAGACGGGAATGGTTCTTTAAGAACTGCCAGATTCCCTTTGGAGCCTTTTATAAGTTGACTAACTTCAGATCGTCATGGAAAATCCTTGGTATAATGGTCTCCTTCACAAATGAGGTAGGGATACTTCGATTTACGTTGAGAACCATCCTCAGTGCGAGGTTGGGATTCTGGCTTTGGGGCATCGATTTGGATTTAGCTTTGCCCTTATTTTTCCCCTTGGAGGCTTTCTCTGTAGGATTGGCCTGAACGACATTAACCTCTGCAGTTTTTCCAGAATCGGTAGGGGCAGGAAGAGCAGAATTATTGGATGAGTTGGACTTCTGCCTCCCATTCGAAGATTTCTTCGAATTCTGAGATACAGAACCAATAACACCATCCACCACTGGAATAGGTGGAGCTTTAGAGGTTCCAGACCATGGAGCATCAGGAAAAATATCATACAGCGTGCCGGACTGTGAATATACAAGATCCAGATATTGGGCATGCGCTGTGGCTTGTTCTTCAGTCACCCACGCTCCCATAGCAATATCTTGGGAGATTTTGTTAACAAAGGAGGTGGTGAACCAATGAGTTAGTATCTGATCAGGTATATGAAACTTGATCATCCTACGATGACGTCGCCACTCATGAATGTGATCAGAAATGTGGGTGGCTTTATGCTGCTTCAAAGAAGTCAGGAGGTGCGTCCCGGCTTCGTAGCAAACCGGTAACTGAAAATGACTCAGAAAAGCCATGGCTAAGGTATTGAAATCCTGAAAGATGCCACAGGACAACTCAATATACCACTTAGCTGCAGCGCCAGTCAAAGTGCACTGGAAGAGGCATAGACGAACCGAATCATCCACCCAAGAGTTGGACGAACACCAAATATGGTAGGTCATCACATGAGCTTGGGGGTCCTCCCCAAGATTACCCTCAAACTTGGGGCAATCGCTGAGCACCTTGGTGGGAACTGGAGGCCAATAAGGATTATACAGTATTGGATCATTCGTTAATTTTGAAACATCCGGTAACTCCAAGGTAGCCAGGAACGGCAATGGCGGATTAGAAGGCATACCTGGCCCTAGGTAAGGACCAGTACCTGTACTCCACGCTGGTTGGGAATATCCTTGCCCCCATGGGTTCTGTCCAACAGGATTTTGACTGTAGGGGGTGTAGGTGTTATAACCAGCTTGATTTGGTTGCTGGTAACCAGCGTACGGGGGTTGATAACCAGAGTATGAACCCTGGTTAGAAATCGGCCCTGTGTAAGCAGCATTTGGATTCAGCTGCTGAGTATAGGTATAATCGGGTTGTTGAGGATGATAGTTAGACCCTTGGGGCTGGGTATAATTCGTTTGGCATTGACCATGAGAATAGTAGCTGCCTTGAGGTTGAGTGGGTTGCTGCTAGGTGGGACCCTGCTGAGCCTGGTAATTAGGGTGCAGCAATTGATTTGGCTACGGCATTGAATAGTTCGGTTGTTGTTCAGGGTTAATAGGATGGACAGGCTGGCCTGGTTGAGCAGGCTGACCTGGGTGAGGGGGCTGCCCTGAGTTAACAGGTTGACCCGAGTGGACAGGTTGAGCCGGTTGCGAAGGTTTACCTGGCTGTTGAGAAGCACCAGGTTGCACCGAATGAACCGGTTGGCCTGGAGGCGGAACACCAAGTTGTACCGGATAGACCGGTTGGCCTGTTGGTGGAACACCAAGTTGTACCGGAAAGACCAGTTGGCCTGGTGGAGGAATAGAGCTAGGTGGTGGCTGGTAACTGGTTTGGCTTGCAACAGGACCATAAGATGGTCATGGCTGGTGTGCAACGTTTGTATTAACATGATACTGAGGTTGCATGGGTTGGGAAGGTTGGAATTGCCCCCCAGGACCATATAACGGCCCTGGTTGGTACCCCGGCTGAGGCTGCACAGGTTGACTGAAAGGGTTGTAATACTGTCCTTGTGGACCGTATGATGGCCCTTGCTGGCCCGCAGGATAGCCTTGCCCGGGCTGCCCCTGTGGGTCATAAGGATAGCCAGGTTGGCCCAGAGTTTGGCCTTGGAAAGGTTTCCCTTGCAGGTTATAAGCCTGGTTATAAGGTAAACCTTGAGCATGGAGGTGAGCCTCAGGAGCGGGTAAACGTAAAATGTCCCCGTGCTCATCATAATGACCTAGAAAAGCATACACGGGTGTACCATCCTGTGCATAGTGTGAAAAATAAGAGCGGTTGGGATTGTGGGGGGATGGTCCAACTCTCGGGTTCGGATGTTGTAGGGACAACCGATACTCCTCCGGAGAAATGTTCTCTGGCACAGCAGTTGCTATATAAATGTCTTCAGGAGGCGGCACAGCCCTTGCGGAGGGTGTCGTGACAACGGGTGCAGATGCGGCCACACAGACAGTGGGCCGAACGGGTACAGAGGTGACGGGTGTCTAAGGAGACATCCCTAATGAAGGAACCACCGGCCTCGTAGAAGGAGCTGACACCCCCATAGAGGCTGCGGCAGAAATGATCTGTCCCAAGGATCTATACCCTGCTGGTAATGAGGGACTGGATGACGACATAACAGCTGGTTCAGAGTTGTCTCCTGGAAATAATCTTCGTGGGAAGATCTGATAGTATTCACCAGATGTTGGGATTTCCTCACTGGAATCACTCATGTTTGAGCCTGTCGCTAGATCTTGTAATAGACGGCGAGGACTAGGAGGAAAAACAACAGGTATAAAAGGCGAACCTGATGTAAGAGAAAGGAAATCATCTCCTAATCTCAATTCAGACAAAGGGTCAGAAAAGGGCGAATTGAACTCAACTGGTCCCCTAAAGGGTTGCTCAGAAAGAACCGGTCCCCTGTCAGGAAACTCGGAAAAAATGGGTTGTTTTGGTTCAGCAGAGGATTGGGAAACCTCTGATGAATCGTCCATATATGGACTACGAGTAGACGAAACCGAGGGTTCCGCCACTGTGGCAGAAATGACAAGAGAAAAAGATCAAACACACACACGGGCTGAAAAAGAGTCAAGACACACAATCAAACAGTCAGCAGGCAAAATCTAATAAGGTGTGTGATCGCAGGTGATTAATTTTTTACCACATTGAAAAATAAGAAACTTCACCGTTTCATGTTTTAAGAGTCGAGAAACGGTTGAAAAGGTGACTCTATCTCTTTCAAATTTGACACAAGCGTGAAAGGACAAGCGCTTGGTGATCCTTTCAAATTTAGGGAGTCAGATAGGATCAAAATGACTACTCAGGAATACTAGGCAAAGGCTGTACCAAATAACTGTGAACTGCAATATACACCTTGGTTTCAAAATGAAAGAGAAATCAACCAAGGACTTTCTGTACGTGCAGGAAATCTCCCCGAATGCTGTGTCCGGTGTATCACGGGTATAGGGCAGCAGACTCGGCTTCTTATGGATAAAGGATTGAAACCTAGTGGGGTCTCCCTTTATATACGCGATCGTACGGGGAGCACAAGTCCGTACTAGTGTTGTCTAAAGCCAAGAGGCAAACGACAGCTACTAGGTTTTAAGACGCCGAAACACGTCTCTAGCGTAGACCTCTAAATGTGTTTCGTTAGATTTCAATGCTGCCTTAGTGTAAATTGAGTAAATTTTAAAGTTTATCTTCAATTACATTTCAGTTTTTAGGCCCTAGCGAATGTAATGTCTCAAAATCCCCTAAATGCACTCTATATGGCACAGTATATCATTTCATTCGATGAAAGCTATCTATGAGAGAGTCGAGAGCTTTTCACACAACAACGAAATGAACAAAAAATAACCAATGATACCTCTAATGCAGCCAATGGAAACTAAAAGCTTTTCGTTCAAAGTCACTAATCACTAATAACACCGAAAATATCTAATTCTCATCAACTAATTCAAAGCAAAAGAGAATTTTTTTTTTCAATATTTCAGAGCGAAATGCACTAAAAAATGAAAACTAATGCAAAGGAAATTCGAGAAACGATGACAAGAGAGCAAAACAAACAAATTTCACTCAATAGGAATCACAATCAGACCTCAAATCGACCAAAAGTCCCTCAAAACGAAAAGGATCCCAAAGACTCCAAATGAGCCGTGTAATCTTAGGCCCAAACGAGACAAGGCAGAATTTGAATGGAAAAGAGAAAGAATCACTCAAACAATGAAATGAGACAATATAAAACCATCAAATAAATGCAAAGAAGCAATCACAAGGTTGACTGAACCGATAGGAACCGAAAACTCCCAAGGAAGGCTCAAAAAACAGAAGCACCTAGATGACCTAGGGCTAGAATGAAAAATCGATGGAAATGGGTAAACAACCAAAGGACGAAGGTAACAGTCAGTCAATGAAGGCTCCAAAACACTCAAACAGTGGAAAAATCAAGACCAAACACACAGATCAGGCTTAGGAAGCTCCAAACTGAGCAAACCCTAGTACCTCACAGGATTGGCGCGACTATGAGGCTGTAACTAGCACCAGAAAGGAATTGGTGTGGGTGATAAACAAGCAACATGTGCCAATGGGCACGACTGTTAAGCTAAAAAGTGCGTCAGTTGAGTTTCCCAGTCAAAAAATAAAAAAAGGCAATCCAACAATCAGACCAGTGAATGATCAAGCTATCAAAGACCCAAATTCACAGAAAGAACCAGCCCAAAAGAGCTGATCAAGTAAGGAGGATCAAGAATCAATCAAAAAGACAAGGAAATGCTCAAAGGGTTCAGTTTACAAACTAAACCGAAGATTGACTGAAGTAGCATTGATCTACTTCGCAATTGTAGAGAAAAAGTGTTTCGAAGGCTATCTGGCCAACTTCAAGCTCCGTCTATAGCTTATAAAATGAACGACAACAAGCCAACATTTCCCAAGCAGAGTCGCAAATTTTTTGTGGAGGTAAATCCCCTCTACGGACAAAGGCGATCCCTACTAGCCCAGACCGGGTCTAGCCACAATCGTTCACGCTATAGTGCAGGTTCCTAATTGCAAATAAACCGACTAACGACGAAGGCTTACCTGGAATCCAACTCTGTTGCTTGTAGAAAAGGTAGCGCTCCCGTTCCTTATCTCTGGCAGATCACAATCCCCACGATCTCCGTGATAGGACACCTGCACATGCGAGGAACAAAACAAACGCAAGCATAAAATCCAGTAGATGCAACTATATGTCAGTCAGAAAGGACATAACTCATCATCATAAATAACAACAAGAGTGGAACCATAACCAATAGTCATTCATTAATAATCAATTCAAAGGAAAATTACAACCATAGTTCTGACGCTGAATTCTCCTTCGACGGGTCGCCAGCAGAACACGTCTCGAAAATCCTGTCAAGGATGGGACAAACCTCTCTCTTCGGATCTTGACGATAGTCTCCTTGCTTGAAATTGGCCTTAAGGGAATTATGGAGGCTCTTGCAGCATAAGGCTCTAGAAATTTTGGAACTTGAAGACTAGCTTGCAATGGAGATGGGCAAGCTTTTATAGATGGAGGAAGGAGAGTTGGGATCCCTATAATCATGGGATTGGCCCTATCCTCAAGGAAGCTTCCATGAGAGGTGGAAAACCACTTCCTCTCTATGGAAACCCATAGGCAAACCTCCCAACTCAAGATAGATATCAGTTCCTGGATCAGTTAGGATGAAACTTCTGCCATTTATTTTAAAAAACATTGCTTAAATGGGCTGGCGCAAGCGCGACTCTAGGATAGAGCGCCAACTGGCGCAGCCTCTTTGAAATATTTTCCCCGTTGGTGCAGGTACTGAACTGCCTGCTCGCGCCAATGCTAAAAGGGCCATTTTTAGGGTTTTTCACAAGGAGATGTCTTCAGGGCAATGAAAGCTCTTGTTAAGAGGGATGTCATGAAAGTGGTTTCAAGCCATGTCACTGCTCACAGGTCATGAAATGATCCCTCCAATGTGCGGGACGGGGATTGCAGGGATAGTGACAAATTACTATGTAACAACAACCACAATTAATAGTTTTTTATTTTCAGTTTTTGTGTATAAGTTGCTATCATCAGACCCCTTTGAAAATACTAGTTGATGAAGATATTTGTCAAGACAATAATACCATGCCCTTGGAGCTTGTTTGAGACCATATAGAGCCTTTTTAAGTCTATAAACAAGATTTTCATCATTTCCCAAAATGACTCCTTCTGGTTGTTCTATATAAACTTCTTCTTCTAGATCTCCATTGAGAAAAGAAGATTTAACATCCATTTGATAAACTTCGATTTGTTGGAAGCTTGAAAAAGCAAGAAACATTATTATGGCTTCAAGTCTAGCTACAGGAGAAAATGTTTCTTCAAAGTCTATACCTTCTTATTGAGCAAACCCTTTGCAAACAAGTCTAGCTTTATTTCTTATAACATCCCCATTCTCATTTAACTTGTTTTTGAATATCCATTTAGTTCCAATGACATTATTGTCATGAGGTCTTGGTACTAATTCCCAAGTGTGATTCTTCTCAATTTGATCAAGCTCTTCATTCATGGCTTGAATCCAACATTCATCTTTGCAGGCTTGAATGAAATTGTGTGGTTCAATAGTGGACAGAAATGCCAGATTGCTAGAAGATCCCACAAGAGTCCTTGTTTGTACACCTGATCCCTTTTCTCCCAAAATTTTAGATTCTGGATGATTCTTTTGAACATATCTGGATGGAGCTTTTTGAGATAAATCATCTTCGGGTTCTTCATTGGGTTCACTATCTATATGATCCTTATTTGATGTAGAAGGATATATCTCATCATCATCTTCATCTGTTGTTTGTTTTTCTTCTTTTGGAGCTGCAGGAGACTCATCAATAACAACATCAAGACATTCAACAATCTTCCGAAGTCTTTTATTGTAACATTTATATGCTCTACTCCTAGAGGAGTAACCAAGGAGTATTCCTTCATCCTCTCTGGGTTCAAACTTGCCAAGTTTTTCATCATTATTTTTTATAAATAATTTGCTTCCAAAAATTCTAAAATGCTTTACAGTGGGAGGATTACCATACTAGAGTTCATATGGAGTTTTATCACTATTTACATGAACATGTGCCTTGTTGAGAATGTTTAATGCTGTATGTGCTGCTTCTCCCCAAAATGTGTCAGGTGTTCCAGAATCATCAAGCATAGCTCTAGCCATTTGTTGAACTGTTCTATTCATTCTTTTTGCAACACCATTTTGTTGTGGAGTGCCAGCTACAGAAAACTGTCTTTTTATGCCATGTTGTTCACAAAATTCAAGGAATTCATCTGATGTATATTCTCCTCCTTGATCAGATCTGAGACACTTGATTTTTAGATCTAATTCATTCTCAACTAGTGCTTTGAAGATCTGAAATTTCTAAAATGCTTCATCTTTGTGTTTAAGCAGCTCGATCCAACACATTCTAGAGAAATCATCAATAAATAGGATATAGTATTGTTCACCACGTGGTGAATTTTTCTTCACAAGTCCACATATGTCAGTATGAATGAGTTAAAGAGGCTTAATTGATGATCCTTCATTGGCATTAAATTGTACTCTGGTTTGCTTACCGAATTGGCAAGATTTGCATATGATATTTTCAGGTAGAGTAATATTGGGAAGATCACGAACAGCTTTGAGTCTGCTTGATTTGTTGATTTGAGAGAAGCACAGATGCCCCAACCTTCTATGCCATAGCCAATTTTCTGAATATTTACTCAAGTAACATTGTTATTTGCAGTTCTTTAATACATACAAGTTGCTTGAAGTTCCTTTTCCTTTTATAATTGTTTTACCTGTATCAATATCACGTACCACACATTCTTTTGAACTAAAGACAAATTCAGTTCCTTGATCACACATTTGACTTACACTTAACAGGTTATTCTTTAATCCATCCACATACAGAACATCATTAGCTTTCACCTTTTCTTTTAGAAAAATAGACCCTTTTCCCTTAATGACCGCAGGAGTATCATTTCCAAATGTAACATTCTTTTCCTTATCTAGAGCACTATATGCAAGAATTTTGTTTTTGTCACCTGTCATGTGTCTTGAGCATCCACTATCAATGTACCATTGATTTTCTTCACCTTGTGCAAATAATGCTATGCCACAATTTTCAACCTGTAATTCCTTCTTTTTCCATGCTTTGGAGCTTGAACGAACATGTTCTTTTGGTTGAACTTTGCTCCTGCATTCAGATTATTCATGGCCAAAGTTATTGCAATAAGCACATTCAACTTCATTTTGAAGAGGAGAAAAGTTGTTATAGGTATTCTTCTTTGTTTCAATATCAATCCTTTTCTTTCTTGCTTCTCTTGTCATGATGGTTTTATATGCAACACACTGAACAGCTTTATGACCAAAATTGTGACATGAAAAACATTGTCCATTGAAGAAGAAATTTCTGCGATCATGAAATCTTCTACTTGAATTTACCTGTTGATTAGTGTTTCTTTGAAAGATATTCCTGTTAGTGTTCTTTGAATTGAGATGATCATGCTTTACCTGTAAAGATTCTTTATTCCCTTGCTGAGTGGTAGTATGTTGTATACCAGCTGTAGCTGCTTTTAGATAATTTGGTGTTGAAGCCTGAGAAGACTCTCCGATATATCCAAGACCTGTCTTTATAAGAGGAGAACGTTGTACCTTGATAATCTCATCTAAGGTTTTAGATCCTTTAGCAAATCTAAGATTCAGATTCTTTACCTTCTCAAGTTCTTTTCTTAGGCTTACTACTTCACACTCTAATTTCTCATTGTGTTTCTCCTTTTCTTCAAGCTGATTTTTCAGAGTCTCTATGGTTATTTTACTCTCTTCTAAGCATATTTTGAGTTGATTGTTTTCATCAAGAAAATCATTTTCCTCTAGAGCATCCTCAAAAGTATCCTTTTCTTCTCTAGATTCTTTTTCAAATGCCATGAGAAGTCTAAGATCTTGTTCACATTCTTCCTCACTATCAAATAACCCATCATTGTCTTCATGAGTATAGTAAATTTTTCTAGTGCTAAATCGATTCTTATTCCTTATTTCTACTTCCTTCCCTTTTTTATGTGTTTCTTTATGAGGACACTTAGCAGCATAATGACCAACTCTTCCACAATCAAAACATTTGAAAGGAATCTTACCTCTGAACCGTCCTGTGTCAAGTTGAAGTTTCTTTACAAAGTCTACCTCATCTTCTTCTGAGATATATCCTGATCCTTCTGGTTTTTGTACTTCCTTCCCTTTTGTAGAAGCTCTAAAGACTACTTCTTTGACTTCAGATGATCCTCCTCTTCTCATTTCATATGTAGTTAGTATGCCATGAAGTTGCACCACAGTAAGATTTTGAATATCCTACTTTTCTTCAAGAGCAAAAACTTTTGACTCAAATTTTGCCGTTAGTGATCTTAAAATTTTCTCAACCAAAGTAGATTCGGTTATTGTTTCTCTCAGATTTCTCATACGATTTACAATATCATCAAGACGTAAAAATAAATTGGCAATTCTCTCCTCATTATCCATTTTTAGATTCTCATATTGAATTCTGAGAGTTTGGAGTTTAACACTTTTTACCTTTGCATCACCTTCATAACTCAGAATGATTTTGTCCCATATTTCCTTTGTTGTATTCAGCTGCATGACTTTGACAAATTCTGATTCAGTTAGACTTCCCAATAGAACATTGACTGCCTTTGCATTTGTTTCGTAATTCTTTCTTTAAGTCGGATTTGTTGGTACTGCAGCTGGATATTGATATCCTTGTTCAACAATTGCCCATACATCTGCTCCCAGAGACTGAAGATAGGATCTCATCCTTGTTTTCCAAAAGATTAAATTGTTTCTGTTAAAGAGCAAAGGCCTGATAGATGTTGTTCCATCTTGATTGCTCATCTTGCTTGATCTTCCTTCTAGCGGCTAAGCTTTTTCAGAAGGACCTGGCTCTGATACCAATTGTTGGGAAAAATACTGAGAGGGGGGGTGAATCAGTATTTAGGGCTGAAAAGTTTTGACTTTTTCTTTCTCTTAAAACCATATGCTATTTTACAGAATCCAACGTGTATGTCCAGAGATCTTAATATGTCTTTACTTATATCATTGCATCATTCATTCATCAGATGTCTAGTAAGCAGTAAGTATGAACATAAATAACAGAACAAACCATAAAACATAAGCCACACATATGAACACCAGTATTTAAGGTGGAAACCCAATTTGGGAGAAAACCACCGCTGTTGTTATCTCAGTCTTAAATATTTATTATAAAGAAAACTTCTTATAGTTTATGTTGGCGCAGACTTATACGAGCATGCAAGCACCTACCTGCAGAAAGGCTACAACCTTCTCTCATTTACCAGCTACCATTGGAAGGGAGATACAACCCCCTCACTGAAGTCTTCGACTCTCAGCACCACTGCGGACCACGTTCCATCAACTTTTGTACTGGATCCACCAGTTTCCACACAACATACCTTGCAGGCCACCAGATTTATTCATTTTCTTCAGTACACTCGCACCAGTTCTTCATGATTTCGTCAGTCGATCAAATCAGAGATTCATCATCGTCATATTATTATATCCATGGGTGCATCGTAGATTCATATTTATCAATTAATAGTTCGTCCATGCAAATATTCCTTAGAGAAATTTATTCATTCACGACCCTTACGCATGCATGGTTTGTACAATAATTGTCTTCTCCTTATATATTTTTTGCCTTTAGTAAAACCATGAGTCAAAACCATCCAACCGCTTATGGTATTCCTTCTTTTATTGGAATTTTATTTATAGAATTTGTGGAATTCGATAAATAAACATTATCCACAACCTTTGGCAATTTAAAATATATAATAGAACTTTATATTAATAACTAGTGCTTTTAAATAGACCTTAACAATGAGCAACATAAATTAAATTGGGGCCCAGCGCTAACAATCGACCTGATCGCAGGGCTCACGTTCCATCGCGCCGCAACATCCAAATCGATGAATATCGATTGGGTAACTTGTACGGGCAATAACACGCGATGACGCGCCGTACCTGGGTTATCCTTCGTGCACCTTCCGAACACAGCCATCGTCCAATGGCATCTTCCCAGATCAACAGTATGTATCAATATCGTTGGGCATCCTGGGTTGAACAATAACGCGCGATGGTGCACAGTGACAAGCGGGTTTCCATGGGTCCTCCTTGCCACGTGTCGAATGATTTATGGAATCGCTCCGAACTCCTCAAATACCACTCACTCTGCATAGGTGGTGCGAATAAAACCATAAATTGCCTTCACTGTTCACTCGGTCACGGTTCCGCTCTTCCACGCAGGGTTCCATCGCACTTCCTTTTGTTACATTCTACCTCTTTCGTTCCAGGTTCCGTTCATGATTCCAAAGGGTTAGTCTGGGTTTGCGCTATCCTTCTCACTTTTTTAACTCTGGTCTATCTTCGGCAGGATTTCCAATAAAAAACGAACAAATGTAGTTCTCTTCTGACGGGATTTTTACTACCATTAGGATAGAGTTAGTTATACGCAGGCTTCCTCTATGAGGGGAATGAAGAACCAATGGACAGGATCAACTTGAGACAATTCAATGTCATTCTGTCTTCAATTCTGCTATAATATATCAACCTTCCATTGCATGTTTGGAGTTCTATCCTGTCACAGTTCTACTTCTAACTATACATTCAAGTTCTTGATTCTTCAAGAAAAACCATCATATCTCCGCAACCATTAATTCATTCAATGATTTCTTACTTATCACGGATTCCATCAGGGTGAATTACCATTTACTAGAACATTCACTTATTCTTTTCTATTCGATGGCCTTTTTCTCCTACTCTGTCTTTGGACAATTCTGCTTCAATGATGCACTATTCTTCTGCTGCTACTTTTCTTTTCCTCTTTTCATGGTTACAGTTTTAGATGCTCCTTCTTTTCCAATTCTTTTTCCATTAGTGAAAACATTTCCAACACGATTTTCCCTTTTTCCATTCGCTCCAGTGTGGCATCGTCCGGTCGGGCACGCCGTATCGTGCTGTGTGAGGTCGCCAGACTAGGCTCGTTCGGGTCGAACCATTTCGTTCGAGGGCACCCATATCTATTTTTATAATTTGTGACCGCCAGGGTGCCTTGTGCACATTCGGGTGGCATGTTTGCCATTTTCTCCCATGTGGCATCGTTCAATCGGGCATGCATTGTCGCGTTGTTTGAGGTCGCCCGACAAGGTGCGTTCGGGTGGGGTCATTTCGTTCGAGGACGCCTATATCGGTTTTGCTAAGTTGTGAGCGCCCGGGTGCCTTGTGCACATTCAGGTGGCCTGTTTGCCGTTTTCTCCCTTTTGGCATCGTTCGTTCGGGAGCACCGTGTGAGTTTTCCCGACTGGGTGCGTTCGGGTCGAGCCACTTTGTTCTAGGGCCCCCGTATTAGTTTTGCTATGTTGTGACTGACCTAGCTCCTTGTGGACGTTCAGGCGGCTCATTTTCCATTTGCTCCCATGTGGCATTGTTCGGTCGGGCATGCTATGTCACGTTATCTGAGGTTGCCCGACCGGGCACGTTCGGGTCGGACCGTTTTGTTCAAGGGCGTCGGTATAATTTTTGCTAAGTTGTGACTACCCGGGTGCCTTGTGCATGTTCGGGTGCCCCTTTTTCCATTTCATCCCCTGTGGTATCGTTCATTGTGTCGTGTGGTGTGAGGTCGCCCGACCAGGCATGTTCAGGCCTGGCCGTTTCAATCGAGGGCACCCATATTAGTTTTTTTAAGTTGTGACTGCCTGTGTGCCTTGTGCACATTTGGGTGGCCCGTTTTCCGTTTGTTCCCTTGTGGCATCATTCGGTCAGGCGCACCGTGTCATGCTGTGTGAGCTCATGCGACCAGGCACATTCGTGTCGGGTTGGGCCATTTCGTTCGAGGGAAACTATATACATTTTACTAAGTTGTGACCACACAGGTGCCTTGTGCACGTTCGGGCGGCCTGTTTTCCATTTTCTCCCTTGTGGCATCGTTCGGTCGTCCGCGCCATGTCGCGACGTGTGAGGTCGCCTAACCGGATGCGTTCGAGTTGGGCTATTTCATTCGAGGGCACCCATATCGATTTTGCTAATTTGTGATTGCTTGGGTGCCTTGTACATGTTCCGCCAGCCCGTTTGCTATTTTCTCCCTTGTGGCATCATTCAGTCGGGTGCGTGATGTCACACTGTGTTCGGGTCCAGTCATTTTGTTCGAGGGTGCCCGTAGCAGTTTTGCTAAGTTGTGACCGACCGAGTGCCTTATGCACATTCGGGCAGCCCGTTTCACGTTTTCTCCCTTGTGCCATCGTTCGGTCGGGAACGCCGTGTTAGGTCATCCGACCAGGAGAGTTCAGGTCGAGTTGTTTCGTTCAAGGGTGCTCGTATCAGTTTTGCTAAACTGTGATTGCCTAGGTGCCTTGTCCACATTCGGGTGGCACGTTTGCCATTTTCTCCCTTGTGGCATCATTCGTTTAGGGAGTCCGTGTTGCGCCGTGTGAGGTCGCCCGACTGGGCGCATTCAGGTCGGCTTGTTTCATTCGAGGGCACCCGTATCAATTTTTCTAAGTTATGGCCATCCGAGTGCCCTGTGCACATTCGGGCAGCTTGCTTGTCGTTTTCTCTTGTGTGGCATCATTTGGTCGGGTGCGCCGTGTCATGCCGTGTGAGGTCGCTTGACCAGGCGCGCTCGGGTCGGGTCATTTCATTCAGGGGTGCCCATATCAGTTTTGCTAAGTTATGACCGCCCGCGTGCCTTGTGCATATTTGGACCGCCTGTTTCCCGTTTTCTCCCTTGTGGTATCATTCATCGTGTCGCGCCATGTGAGGTTGCCCGAACGGTCGCGTTTGGGCTGGGCAGTTTCGTTCGATTGTGCCCGTATCAGTTTTGTGAAGTTGTGACCGCCCGGGTCCCTTATGCACGTTCGAGCAGCCCATTTGACATTTGTTACGTTGTGGCATCGTTCGCTCGGGCGCACCATGTCGCGTCGTGTGAGAGAGCTCGTCCAAACTTGTTCGGGTCGGGTCGTTTTGTTCGATGGTGCCCGTATTAGTTTCGCTAAGTTGTGACCGCCTGGGTGCCCTGTGCACATTCAGGTAGCTCGTTTTCTGTTTGTTCCCTTGTTCATGTTTGGGCGCCCATTTTCAGTTTTCTCCCTTGTCGCATCATTCGGTCGGGCGTGCCATCTCACGCCGTGTGAGGTCACTCGACCATGCGCGTTCAGGTCAGGTCATTTTGTTCGAGGGTGCCTACATCATTTTTGCTAAGATGTGACCACCTGAGTGCCTTGTGCACGTTTGGGCGGCCCATTCACCATTTTCTCCCTTATGGCATCATTCGGTAGCCCGACCGGGCATGTTCGGGTCAGGCCATTTCGTTAGAGGGTTCCAGTATCAGTTTTGCTAAATTGTGACTACCCAAGTGCCTTGTGCACGTTCAGGCGGCCGTTTTTTGTTTTCTCCCCTATGGCATTGTTCGGTCGGGCGCACCGTGTCGCGCCATGTGAGGTCACCCGACTAGGCTCGTTCAGGTTGGGTCGTTTCGTTTGAGGGCGCCCATATCAGTTTTTCGAAGTTGTGTCCGCCCGGGTGCCTTGTGCACATTTGCGTGACCCGTTTTCAGTTTGCTCATTTGTGGCATTGTTCGCTTGAGCACGCCGTATCACATCGTGCGAGGTCACCCGACCAGGCGCATTAGGGTTGGGCTGCTTCATTCGAGGGCGCCCGTATCGGTTTTGCTAAGTTGTGACCACCCGGGCGCCTTGTGCATGTTCAGGTGGCTCGTTTGAAATTTTCTCCCCTCTGTCATCATTCGTTTGGGTGCGCTGTGTTGCATCATGTGAGGTCACCCAACCGAGCGCGTTCAGGTTGGGTCGTTTCATTCGAGGGTGCCTGTATTAGTTTTGCTAAGTTGTGACCGACCGAGTGCCTTTTGAACGTTCAAGTGGCCCGTTTTCAATTTTCTCTCTTGTGGCATCATTAAGTCTGGCATGCTGTGTCGCACCATGTGAGGTCGCCCGACCGGGCGCATTCGGGTCGGGTCGTTTTGTTCGAGAGTGCCCGTACCAGTTTTGCTAAGTTCTGACCTTCTGAGTGCCTTGTGAATGTTCTTACATCCCATTTTCCATTTGATCCCTTGGGGTATCATTCGTCGTGTCGTGCCATGTGAGGTTGCCCGACCGGGCACATTCGGGCCAAGTCGTTTCGTTCGAGGGTGCCTGTATTAGTTTTGTTAAGTTGTGGCCACCTGGGTGCCTTGTGCACTTTTGGGTGGCCCGTTTCGTGTTTTTTCCCTTGTGGCATCATTCGGTCGAGCCCACCATCTTGCGCCGTGTTAGGGTGCCCGAACAAGCGCATTCAGGTTGGGCCATTTTGTTCGAGGGCGCCCGTACTAGTTTAACTAAGTTGTGATCGCATGAGTGCCTTTTGCATGTTCAGGTGTCCCATTTTTCGTTTGCTCCCTTGTGCACGTTCGGGTGACCCGTTTTCCATTTTCTCCCTTTTGGCATCGTTCTATCAGGCGCATCGTGTTGTGCCATGTGAGGCTGCCTGACAGGGTGATTTTGGGTCGGGCCGTTGCGTTCGAGGGTACATGTATCAGTTTTGGTATGTTGTGACCTGTCGGGTGCCTTGTAAATGTTAGGGCGGCCCGTTTTGGGTTTGCTCCCTTGTGGCATAGTTCAGTCGGGCGCACCGTGTGTGGTCGCCTGACCGGGCGCGTTCGGGTTGGGTCATTTCGTTACAGGGCGGGCGTATCAGTTTTGCTAATTTGTGATCGCCCAGGTGCCTTGTGCATGTTTGGGTGACCCATATCGTTTGCTCCCTTGTGGCATCGTTCAGTCGACCACGCTGTGTCGCGTTGTGTGAGGTCGCCCGATCGGGCGTGTTCAGGTCGGGTCGTTTCGTTAGAGGGCACCCATATCAGTTTTGCTAATTTGTAACTTCCCGGATGCCTTGTGCACATTCGGGTGGCCCATTGTTTGTTTTCTCCCTTGTGGCATCATTCGGTAGGGCGTGCTATGTGAGGTCGCCCGACTGGGCGAGTTCAGGTCGGGTCAGGTCATTTCGTTCGAAGGCGCCTGTATCAGTTTTTCTAAGTTGTGACCGCCTGGGTGCCTTGTGCACATTCGGGTGTCTCGTTTTCTGTTTTCTCCCATGTGGCATCGTTCGGTTGAGCGCGTCATGTCGCACCGTGTGAGGTTGCCAGACCAAGCTCGTTCGGGTCGGGTGGTTTCGTTCAAGGGTGCCCATATCTATTTTTCTAAGTTGTGACTGCTCGGGTGCCTTGTGCACATTCCGGTGGCATGTTTTCCATTTTATCCCATGTGGCATCGTTCGGTTAGGCGCGCCCTATCGCGTTGTTTGAGGTCACCCGACCAGGTGCATTCGGGTTGTGCCATTTCATTCGAGGACGCCCGTATCGGTTTTGCTAATTTGTGAGTGCTCGGGTGCCTTGTGCACGTTCAGGTGGCCCATTTTCCATTTTCTCCCTTCTGGCATCATTCGTTCGGGCGTGCCATGTGAGTTTGCCCGACCGGGCGCATTCGCGTCGAGCCATTTCGTTCGAGGTTGCCCATATTAGTTTTGCTAAGTTGTGACCGATCAGGTGCCTTGTGGACGTTCAGGAGGCACGTTTTCCATTTTCTCCCTTTTGGCATCGTTTGGTCGGGCACACTATGTCATGCCGTGTGAGGTCGCCCGACTAGCCGCGTTCAGGTCAGACCGTTTTATTCAAGGGCATCGGTATCAATTTTTCAAAGTTGTGACTACCCAGGTGCCTTGTGCATGTTCGGCCGGCCCGCTTTCCATTTCATCCCCTGTGGTATCGTTCGTCGTGTCATGCGGTGTGAGGTCACCCGACTGGACACATTCAGGCTGGGCCGTTTCATTCGAGGGCACCCATATTAGTTTTTCTAAGTTGTGACTGCCCGGGTGCCTTGTGCACATTTGGGCAGCCCGTTTTCCGTTTGTTCACTTATGGAATCATTCGTTCAGGCACGCCATGTCACACCGTGTGAGCTGACCCGACCGGGCGTGTTCGTGTTGGGTCGGGCCATTTTATTCGAGGGCAACTGTATACATTTTTCTAAGTTGTGACCACACAGGTGTCTTGTGCATGTTCGGGCAGCCCATTTGCCGTTTTCTCCCTTATGGAATCGTTCGGTCAGTCGTACCGTGTCGCGACGTGTGAGGTCGCCCAACTGGACGCGTTCGGATCGGGCTGTTTCATTCGAGAGCACCCATATCAGTTTTGCTAATTTGTGACTACCTGGGTGCCTTCTGCATGTTCCGGCGGCCTGTTTTCCATTTAATCCCTTGTGGCATGGTTCGGTTGGGTGCGTCGTGTTGCACCGTGTCAGGTCGCCCGACCGGGCATGTTCGGGTCCATTTGTTTCTTTAGAGGGCGTCCGTATCAGTTTTTCTAAGTTGTGACCAACCGGGTGCCTTGTGGACGTTTAAGCAGCCTGTTTTCCATTTTCTCCCTTATGGCATCATTCAGTCAGCCACGCTGTGTCGCGCCATTGGAGGTCGCTCGACCGGACGCGTTCAGGTCAGGCCATTTTGTTCGAGGGTGCCCGCACCAGTTTTTCTAAGTTGTGACCGCCCAGGTGCCTTGTGCATGCTCTTGTGGCCCATTTTCCATTTGATCCCCTATGGTATCATTCGTCGTGTCATGCCATGTGAGGTCGCTCGACCGGGCATGTTCGGTACAGGCCGTTTCATTCGAGGGTGACTGTATTAGTTTTGTTAAGTTGTGACTGCACGGGTGCCTTATGCATGTTCAGGTGGCCCATTTGGCATTTTTTCCCTTGTGGCATCGTTCGGTCGGGCCCGCCATGTCGCGTCGTGTGAGGGCACCCGACCAAGCGCATTCAGGTTGGACCGTTTCGTTCGAGGGCGCCCGTACCAGTTTTGCTAAGTTTTGATCGCCTGGGTGCCTTGTGAATGTTCAGGCGTCCCGTTTGTCATCTGCTCCCTTATGCACGTTTGGGCACCTCGTTTTCCGTTTTCTCCATTGTGGTGTCGTGTCGTGCTGTGTGAGGTTGCTCGACAGGGCGCTTTTCAGTCGGGCCATTACGTTCGAGGGCGCCCGCATAAGTTTTTCTATGTTGTGACTAGCCGGGTGCCTTATGCACGTACGGGCGATCCATTTTCCAATTTCTCCCTTGTGGCATAGTTCAGTTGGGCGCACCATGTGTGGTCACCTGATCGGGCACATTTAAGTCAGGTCATTTCGTTAGAGGGCATCCGTATCAGTTTTTCTAATTTGTAACCGCCCGGGTGCCTTGTGCATGTTTGTTTGACCCATATTTTTCGCTCCCTTGTGGCATATTTCGGTTAAGCGCGTCGTGTCACACGATGTGAGGTCGCTCGACCTGGCCGATTCGGGTAGGGCCGTTTCGTTAGAGGGTGCCCGTATCAGTTTTGCTAAGTTGTGACTGCTTGGGTGCCTTGTGCATGTTCGGGCGGCCCGTTTTCTATTTGTTCTACTGTGGCATCGTTCGGTCAGGCTTGCCATGTCGCGCAGTGTGAACGTGCTAGACCAAGCATGTTCGAGTTGGGTCGTTTCGTTCAAGGGTGCCCGTACCAGTTTTGCTATGTTGTGATCGCCCAAGTGCCTTGCACACGTTTGGGTGGCTCGTTTTCCCTTTTCTCCATTGTGTATGTTCGGGCAACCCATTTTCCATTTTATACCTTGTAGCATCGTTCGGTCGGGCGCGCCGTGTTGCACCATGTGAGCTCACCCGATGGGGCGTGTTCAGGTCAGGTCGTTTCGTTCAAGGGCACCCGTATTAGTTTTGCTTTGTTGTGACCACCCGGGTGCCTTGTGCACATTCAAGCAGTCCATTTTTCATTTGCTCCCTTGTGGCATAGTTTGGTCGAGTGCGCCGTGTGAGGTCGCCCGACCAGGCGCATTCGGGTCGGGTCGTTTCGTTAGAGGGTGCCGATATCAGTTTTGCTAAGTTGTGACTACCCTGGTGCCTTGTTCACGTTCGGGCGGCATGTTTTCCATTCACTCCCATGTGGCATCATTCGGTCGGGCGCGCCTCATCGCCCCGTTTTAGGTCGCCCGACCAGCTATGTTCAGGTCTGGTCATTTCATTCAAGGACGCCCGTATTGGTTTTGCTAAGTTGTGACTGCCCGGGTGCCTTTTGCACATTCGAATGGCCCATTTTCCATTTGCTGCCTTCTGGCATCATTCGTTCAGGCGCGTCATGTGAGGTCGCCCAACCGAGCGCGTTCGGGTAGGGCTGTTTCGTTCGAGGGCGCCTGTATCAGTTTTGCTAAGTTGTGACCAACCGAGTGCCTTATGGATGTTCAGGTGGCCCGCTTTCCTTTTGCTCCCTTATGGCATCGTTCGGTCAGGCACGTTGTGTCGCGCCGTGTGAGGTCTCCAGACCGGGCGTGTTTGGGTCGGGCCATTTTGTTCAAGGGCACCCATATCAATTTTGCTAAGTTGTAACTACTCGGGTCCCTTGTGCACATTCAGGCGGCCCGTTTGTCGTTTGATCCCCTGTGGTATCGTTCTCTGTGTCATGCCATGTGAGGTCACCCAACCAGGCGCGTTCGGGCTGCGTCATTTCATTCGAGGGTGCTCGTATTAGTTTTGTTAAGTTGTGACTGCCCGGGTGCTTTGTGCAGGTTTGAGCGACCCGTTTGCCATTTGTTCCCTTGTCGCATCATTTGGTCGGGCGTGCCATGTCGCGTCGTGTGAGCTCACTCGACGAGGCGCATTTGGGTCAGGTCAGGCCATTTCTTTCAAGGGAAACCATATGAATTTTTCTAAGTTGTGACTGCTTGGGTGCCTTCTGCACATTCGAGCGGTCCGTTTGCCGTTTTCTCCCTTGTGGCATCGTTCGGTCAGTCGCACCGTGTGAGGTCGCCCGACCGGACGCATCTGGGTCGGGCTGTTCATTCGAGGGCACCTGTATCATTTTTTCTAATTTGTGACTGCCTGGGTTCCTTGTGCACATTCGGGAGACCTGTTTGCCATTTTCTCCCTTGTGGCATCGTTTGGTCGGGCGCGCCATGTCACATCGTGTGAGGTTGCCTGACTGGGCGCGTTTAGGTCCGGTCATTTTGTTCGAGGCTGCCTATATTAGTTTCACGTTTTCTCCCTTGTGGCATCGTTCGATCAGGTGCGTCATGTTGCGCCATGTGAGGTCGCCTGATTGGGTGCATTCGAGTCGGTCTATTTCGTTCGAAGGCACCCGTATCAGTTTTTCTAGGTTGTGACCGCCTGGGTGCCTTGTCCACGTTTGGGTGGTTCGTTTGTTTTTTTCTCCCTTGTGGCATCATTCGTTCAGGTGCTCCATGTTGCGTTGTGTGAGGTCGCCCGACCGGGCACGTTCGGGTCGAGTCGTTTCGTTCGAGGGCACCCATATCAGTTTTGCTAAGTTGTGGCCTCCCGGGTGCCCTGTGCACGTTCAGGCGACCCATTTGTCATTTTCTCCTATGTGGCATCATTCGGTTGGGCACGCTGTGTAGCGCCATGTGAGGTCGCCTGACCGTGCATGCTCGGGTCGGGTTGTTTCGTTCGAGGGTGCCCATATCAGTTTTGCTAAGTTGTGACCGCCCTGGTGCCTTGTACATGTTTGGGCCCCCGTTTTCTGTTTTCTCCCCTATGGTATCTTTCGTCGTGTCGCGTCGTGTGAGGTCACCCGAACGGTCACATTTGGGCCACGCAGTTTCGTTTGAGAGCACCCGTGTCAGTTTTGTGAAGTTGTGACTGCCCGGGTCACTTGTGCACATTTAGGCGGCCCATTTTCCATTTGTTGCCTTGTGGCATCGTTCGGTCGAGTGCACCATGTCGCGACGTGTGAGGGCACTCGACTAAGCATGTGTGGGTCAGGCCATTTCATTCGAGGGTGTCCGCATTAGTTTTGCAAAGTTGTGACCGCCTGGGTGCCTTGTGCACGTTTGGGAAACCCATTTTCCCTTTGCTCCCTTGTGCACGTTTAGGTGTCCCGTTTGTTGTTTTATCCCTTATGGCATCGTTCGGTCGGGTGTGCCATGTCGCGCCGTGTGAGGTCACCCGATCGGGCGTGTTCGGGTTGGACCATTTTGTTTGAGGGCACCCATATCATTTTTGCCAAGATGTGACCACCCAGGTGCCTTGTGCACATTCGGGTGGCCTGTTCGCCATTTTCTCCCTTGTGGCATCATTCGGTAGGGCGCGTCGTGTCGCGGCATGTGAGGTCACCCAACCGGGCATGTTCATGTCGGGCCGTTTCATTAGCGGGCACCCATATCAGTTCTGCTAAGTTGTGACTGCCTGGGTGCCTTGCGCACATTCAATTGGCCCGTTTGTTTTTTTCTCCCTTTTGCAATCGTTCAGTCGACCACGCTGTGTCGCGCCGTGTGATGTCGCCCAACTAGGTGAGTTCGGGTTGGGTCGTTTCGTTCGAGGGCGCTCATATCGGTTTTGCTAAGTTGTGATTGCCCAGGTGCCTTTTGCACATTCGGGTGGCCCATTTTCCATTTGCTCCATTCTGGCATTGTTCGTTCGGGCACCCCGTGTTGCTCTGTGTGAGGTCGCCCGAACGAGCGGGTTCGGGTCGGGCCATTTCGTTCGAGGGTGCTCGTATCAGTTTTGCTAAGTTGTGACTGACCGAGTGCCTTGTGAACATTTAGCCGGCCGGTTTTCTGTTTGCTCCCTTGTGGCATCGTTCAGTCAGGCGCACTATGTCGCGCCGTGTGAGGTCGGCTGACTGGGCACGTTCGGGTTGGGCTATTTTGTTCGAGGGCGCCCGTATGAGTTTTGCTAAGTTGTGACTACCTCAGTGCCTTGTCCACGTTCGTGCGACCTGTTTTCCATTTTATCCCCTGTGGTATCATTCGTCATGTCATGCCATGTGAGGTTTCCCGACCGGGCGCGTTCAAGCCAAGTCGTTGTGTTCGAGGGCGCCCGTATTAGTTTTCTTAAGTTCTGACCGCCCGGGTGCTTTGTGCACGTTTCGGTGGCTCGTTTGCCATTTCTTACCTTGTGGCGTCATTTGGTCGGGTCCATCGTGTCGCGCTGTGTGAGGTCACCCGACAAGGCGCGTTCTGGTCAGGTCGGGTCATTTCATTCGAGGGCTCCTGTATCATTTTTACTGAGTTTTGAATGCCTAGGTGACTTGTGCATGTTTGGGTAGCCCGTTTTCCGTTTTCTCCCTTGTGGCATTGTTTGGTTGGGGGCACCGTGTTGCGCCATTTTAGGTCGCCCGACCGAGTGCGTTCTAGACGGGTCGTTTCATTAAAGGGCACCTGTATCATTTTTTCTAATTTGTGACCACTCGGGTCCCTTGTGCACGTTCGAGTGGCCTGTTTTCCGTTTTCTCGCTTGTGGCATCATTCGGTTGGGTGTGCCGTGTCGCACTATCTGACGTCGCCCGATCGAGTGCATTCGTGTCATGTCAGGTCGTTTCTTTCGAAGTTGCCCATATCAGTTTTTCTAAGTTGTGCCTGCTCGGGTGCCTTATGCAGGTTCGGGTGCCCCGTTTGTTATTTTCTCTCTTGTGGCATCATTCATTCGGGCGCCCCATGTCATGTCCTGTGAGGTTGTCTGACGGGGTGCATTCAAGTCGGGTCATTTCGTTCGAGGACACCTGTATTAGTCTTGCTAATTTGTGACCGCTCGGGTGCCTTGTGCACGTTCGGACGGCCCGTTTTCCATTTTCTCCCTTATGGCATCGTTCGGTTTGGCGCGCTATGTCGCGCCATGTGAGGTCGCCCGACCGGGCGCGTTCGAGTTGGGTCATTTTGCTCGAGGGTGCCCGTATTAGATTTTCTACGTTGTGACCACCCGAGTGCCTTGTGCACGTTAAGATGGCCTGTTTTTCATTTTCGCCCTTGTGGCATCATTCGATTGGGCGCGTCGTGTCGCGCCATGTGAGGTTGCCCAACTGGGTGCATTTGGGTCAGGCCGTTTTGTTCGAGGGTGACCATATTAGTTTTGCTAAGTTGTGACCACCCGTGTGCCTTGTGCACGTTTGGGTGTCCCTTTTTCCATTTTCTCCCTTGTGGCATAGTTCGTTCGGGCGTTCCGTGTTGCGTCGTGTAAGGTTTCCTGAACAAGCGCGTTCAGGTTGGGCCATTTTTTTTTAGGGCGCCTGTATCAGTTTTGCTAAGTTGTGACCACCTGGGTGCCTTGTGCATGTTCAGGCGGCCCGTTTGTCATTTGTTCTCATGTGGCATCGTTCGGTTGGGTGCGTGGTGTCGCGCCGTGTGAGGTCACCCGAACGGGCGCGTCCGGGCTGACCTGTTTCGTTCGAGGGCGCCCGTATCAGTTTTGTTAAGTTGTGACCACTAGGGTTCCTTGTGCACATTAGGGCAGCCCATTTTCCATTTATTCCCTTCTGGCATCGTTCGGTTGGGCGCACTATGTCGCACCGTGTGAGAGAGCTCGACCAAACGTGTTCGGATCAGGCCATTTCGTTCGGGGGCGCCCGTATTAGTTTTGCTAAGTTGTGACCACCTCGGTGCCCTATGCATGTTCAGGTGGCCCGTTTGCCATTTTCTCCCTTGTGGCATTGTTTTTTCAGGCATGCCATGTCGCACCGTGTGAGGTCACCCGACCGGGCGCGTTGGGGTCGGGTCATTTCGTTTGAGGGCGCCTGTATCAGTTTTTCTAAGATGTGACCACCCTGGTGCCTTGTGCATGTTCGGGCGGCCCGTTCACCATTTTATCCCTTGTGGCATCGTTCGGTTAGGCGCGTCGTATCGCGCCGTGTGAGGTCACCCGACCGGGCGTGTTCGGGTCAGGCCGTTTCATTAGAGGGCGCCCGTATCAGTTTTGCTATGTTGTGACTGCACGAGTGCCTTGTGCAAGTTTGGGCGGCCTATTTTTTGTTTTCTCGCTTGTGGCATCGTTCGGTTGGGCGCACCGAATTTGGTCACCCAACCAGGCTCGTTCGGTTCGGGTTGTTTCATTCGAGGGTGCTCCCTTGTGGCATAGTTCATTCGGGCGCGCCGTGTGTGGTCGCCTGACCGGGCGCGTTCTGGTCAAGTCATTTTGTTAGAGGGCGTCCATATCAGTTTTGCTAATTTGTGACCGCCCGGGTGCCTTGTGCATGTTTGGTCGACCCATACCGTTCGCTCCCTTGTGGTATCATTTGGTCAAGCGCGCCGTGTCAAACTGTGTGAGGTTGCCCGACCTCGTCCATTCGGGTTGGGCCGTTTCGTTAGAGGGTGCTCGTATCATTTTTGCTAAGTTCTGACTGCCGGAGTGCCTTGTGCATGTTCGGGCAGCCCGTTTGTTGTTTTTTCTATTGCGGCATCATTCGGTCAGGCCCGCCATGTTGTGTCATATGAGGGTGCTAGACCAAGCATGTACGGGTTGGGTCGTTTCGTTCGAGGGCGCCCATACCAGTTTTGGTATGTTGTGATAGCCCGGGTACCTTGTGCACGTTCCAGCGTCCCATTTTCCCTTTGCTCCATTGTGCATGTTCGGGCGGCCCGTTTTCCGTTTTGTACCTTGTGGCATCGTTCAGTTAGGCGTGCCGTGTTGCACCGTGTGAGGTCGCCTGATGGGGCATGTTCAGGTTGGGCAGTTTTTTTCGAGGGCACCCGTATCAGTTTTTCTATGTTGTGACCACCCAGGTGCATTGTGCACATTCAGGCAATCCATTTTTTGTTTGCTCCCCTGTGGCATAGTGTCGTGCCGTGTTGCATCCTATGAGGTTGCCCGACCAAGCGCGTTCGGGTCGGGCCGCTTCGTTCGAGGGCTCCCGTATCGGTTTTGCTAAGTTGTGACCGCCCGGGTGCCTTGCGCATGTTCAGGTGGCCCATTTACCATTTTCTCTCTTCTGGCATTGTTCGTTCGAGCATGCTATGTTGCGTCGTGTGAGGTCGCCCGACCGGGGGCCGTTAGGTTGGATCGTTTCATTCGAGGGCGCCCGTATCAGTTTTTCTAAGTTGTGACTGACCGGGTGCCTTGTGGACGTTCAAGCGGCCCATTTTCCATTTTCTCCCTTGTGGCATTGTTCAGTCGGGTGCGCTATGTCGCGCCATGTGAGGTTGCCCGACCGGACGCATTTGGGTCAGGCCGTTTTGTTCAAGGGTGCCCGTACCAATTTTTCTAAGTTGTGACAATCCAGGTGCCTTGTGCATGTTCTTGTGGCCCATTTTCCATTTGATCCCCTATGGTATCATTCGCCGTGTCGTGCCGTGTGAGGTCGCCCGACCGGGCGCATTCGGGCTAGGCCCTTTTGTTCAAGGGTACCTGTATTAGGGTGCCTTGTGCATGTTCAGGCGTCCCATTTTCCGTTTGCTTCCTTATGCATGTTTGGGTGCCTCGTTTGCTCTTTTCTCCCTTGTGGTATCGTTTGGTCGGGCACATCGTGTTATGCCATGTGAGGTTGCTCGAAAGGGTGCTTTTGGGTCAGGCCATTGCATTCGAGGGCGCCCGCATTAGTTTTTCTATGTTGTGACTAGCGAGGTGCCTTATGCACATTCAGGCAGTCTGTTTTCTGTTTTCTCCCTTGTGGCATAGTTCGGTCGGGCACGCCGTGTGTGGTTTCCTGATCGGGCGCATTCCAATCAGGTCATTTCTTTAGAGGGCGTCCGTATCAGTTTTGCTAATTTGTTACCGCCCGAGTGCCTTGTGTATGTTCAGTCGACCCATACCGTTTTCTCCCTTGTGGCATCATTCTGTCGAGTGTGCCGTGTCACACTGTGTGAGGTTGCCCGACCTGGCCCATTCAGGTCGAGTCATTTCGTTAGAGGGCGCCCGTATGAGTTTTGCTAAGTTGTGACAGCCGGGGTGCCTTGTGCATGTTCGGGCGGCCCGTTTTCTGTTTGTTCTGCTATGGCATCGTTCGGTCAGGCCCGCCATGTTGGGCCATGTGAGGGCGCTAGAACAAGCACGTTTAGGTTGGGTCATTTCATTCAAGGGCGCCCGTACCAGTTTTTCTATGTTGTGATCTCCAGGGTGCCTTATGCACGTTCGAGTGGCCCATTTTCCCTTTGCTCCATTGTGCATGTTCGGGCGTTCCGTTTTCCGTTTTCTCCCTTATGGCATCGTTTGGTCGGGTGCGCCATATCGCGTCATGTGAGGTCGCCCAACGGGGCGTGTTTAGTTCGGGCCGTTTCGTTCGAGGGCACCCGTATCGGTTTTGCTATGTTTTGATCACCTAGGTGCCTTGTGCACATTCAAGTAGTCCGTTTTTCATTTGATCCCTTGTGGCATAGTTCGGTTGAGTGCACGTGTGAGGTCGCCCGATTGGGCGCGTTCGGGTCGGGTTGTTTCGTTAGAGGGTGCTGGTATCAGTTTTGCTAAGTTGTGATCGCCCTGGTGCCTTGTGCACATTCGGGCGGCACGTTTTCCATTTGCTCCCATGTGGCATCGTTTCAGTCGGGTGCGCCTCATCGCCTCGTTTTAGGTCGCCCGACCAGGTGCGTTCGGGTCTGGCTATTTATTTCGAGGACGCCCGTATCGGTTTTGCTAAGTTGTGACTGCCCGGGTGCCCTTTGCACATTCGAGTGGCCCATTTTCCATTTGCTGCCTTCTAGCATCGTTCATTCGGGCGTCGTGTGAGGTCGCCCGACCGGGCGCATTTGGGTCGGGTTGTTTCGTTCAAGGGCTCCTATATCAGTTTTGCTAAGTTGTGACCAACCGAGTGGCTTGTGGATGTTCAGGTGGCCTGCTTTCCATTTGTTCCCTTGTGGCATCGTTCGGTCAGGCACGCTGTGTCGCGCTGTGTGAGGTCGCCCGACCGGGCGTGTTTGCGTCGGGCCATTTTGTTCAAGGGCACCCGTATCAATTTTGCTAAGTTGTGACTACCCGGGTCCCTTGTGCACATTCAGGCAGCCCGTTTTCCGTTTGATCCCCTGTGGTATCGTTCAACATGTCATGCCGTGTGAGGTCACCCGATCGGGCGCGTTTGGGCCGGGTCATTTAATTGGAGGGTGCCCGTATTAGTTTAGTTAAGTTGTAACTGCCCAGGTGCTTTGTGCACGTTCGGGTGCCCTATTTGCCGTTTGTCCCCTTGTGGCATCATTTGGTCGGGCATGCCATGTCGTGCCGTGTGAGCTCACCTGACCGGGCACGTTCGGGTCAGGTCGGGCCATTTCTTTCGAGGGCAACCATATGAATTTTTCTAAGTTGTGACTGCCCGTGTGCCTTGTGCACATTCGAGCGGCCCGTTTGTCGTTTGATCCCTTGTGGCATCGTTCAGTCAGTCAGGCCGCGTGAGGTCGCCCGACCGGACGCATTCGGGTCGGGCTGTTCGTTCGAGGGCACCTATATCATTTTTGCTAATTTGTGACTGCCTGGGTTCCTTCTGCACATTCGGGAGGCTTGTTTACCATTTTTTCCCTTGTGGGATCTTTCGTTCGGGCACACCGTGTCACATCGTGTGAGGTCGCCTGACCGGGCGCGTTCGGGTTCGGTCGTTTTTTTCAAGGCTTCCTATATTAGTTTCACGTTTTCTCCCTTGTGGCATCGTTTGGTTGGGTGCACCGTGTTGCACCGTGTGAGGTCGCCCTACTGGGTGCATTCGGTTCAGACTGTTTCGTTCAAGGCCACCCGTATCAGTTTTTCTAGGTTGTGACTACCTGGGTGCCTTGTCCACGTTCTGGTGGCCCGTTTTCTGTTTGCTCCCTTGTGGCATCATTCGTTCAGGCACTCTGTGTTGCGCCGTGTGAGGTCACCCGACCGAGCACGTTCGGGTCGATTCATTTCGTTCGAGGGTGCCTGTATCAGCTTTGCTAAGTTGTGACTGACCAGGTGCCTTGTGGACGTTCAAGTAGCCCATTTTCCATTTTCTCCCTTGTGGCATCATTCAGTCGAGCGCGCTATGTCGCGCCATGTGAGGTCGCCCGACCGGACGCGTTTGGGTCAGGTCGTTTTGTGTGAGGGCACCCGTACCAGTTTTGCTAAGTTGTGACCACGTAGGTGCCTTATGCATGTTCTTGCAGCCCATTTTTCATTTGATCCCCAATGGTATCATTTGTCGTGTCGTGCCATGTGAGGTTGCTCGACCAGGCGCGTTCGGTCCAGGCCGTTTCGTTCGAGGGTGCCTGTATTATTTTTTTTAAGTTGTGACTGCACGAGTGCCTTGTGCACGTTCGGGTGGCCCATTTGGCGTTTGTTCCCTTGTGGCATCATTCAGTCGGGCCCGCCGTGTAGCGCCATGTGAGGGCACCCGACCAAGCGCATTCGGGTTGGGCCGTTTCATTCGAGGGTGCCCGTACCAGTTTTGCTAAGTTGTGATTGCCCAGGTGCCTTGTGCATGTTCAGGTGTCATGTTTGTCGTTTTCTCCCTTGTGCACGTTCGGGCACCTCGTTTGCCGTTTTCTCCCTTGTGGCATTGTTCGTTCAGGCACGTCATGTCGTGCCATGTGAGGTTGCTCGATAGGGCGCTTTTGGGTCGGGCCATTGCATTCGAGGGCACCTGCATAAGTTTTTCTATGTTGTGACCAGCCGAGTGCCTTATGTATGTTCGGGCTGTCCATTTTCCGTTTGCTCCCTTGTGGCATAGTTCGGTCGGGCGTGCCATGTGTGGTTGCCTGACCGGGCGCGTTCGGGTCTGGTCATTTCGTTAGAGGGCATCCGTATCAGTTTTTCTAATTTGTGGCCACCTGGGTGCCTTATGCATGTTTCTTCGACCCATACCGTTTGCTCCCTTATGGCAGCGTTCGGTCAAGCGCGCTGTGTCACGCCGTGTGAGTTCACCCGACCTGGCCCATTCGGGTCGGGCCATTTCGTTAGAGGGCGCCCATATCAGTTTTGCTAAGTTGTGACCGCCGGGGTGCCTTGTACATGTTTGGGCGGCCCGTTTGCTATTTGGTCTGTTGTGGCATCGTTCGGTCAGGCCCGCCATGTCGCACCGTGTGAGGGTGGTAGACCAAGCATGTTCGGGTTGGGTCATTTCATTCGAGGGTGCCCGTACCAGTTTTTCTATGTTGTGATCGCTAGGGTGCCTTGTGCATGTTCGGGTGGCCCGTTTTCCCTTGCTCCATTGTGCATGTTCGGGAGGCATGTTTTCCCTTTGCTTCATTGTGTCACGCCATGTGAGGTCGCCTAACGGGGCATGTTCAGGTCGGGCCGTTTCGTTTGAGGGCACCCGTATCAGTTTTAATATGTTGTTACCACCTGAGTGCCTTGTGCACATTCAGGCAGTCCATTTTTCATTTTCTCCCTTGTGGCATAGTTCGGTCAAGTGTGCTGTGTGATGTCGCCCGACCGGGCGCATTCAGGTCAGGTCATTTCATTAGAGGGCACTGGTATCAGTTTTTCTAAGTTGTGACCGCCTCAGTGCCTTGTGCACGTTCAGGCGGCATGTTTTCCATTCGCTCCCATGTGGCATCGTTCAGTCGGGCGCGCCTCGTCTCCCCGTTTTAGGTTGCCCGACCAGGTGTGTTAGAGTCTATCCGTTTCGTTCGAGGATGCCCGTATCAGTTTTTCTAAGTTGTGACTGCTCAGGTGCCTTTTGCACATTCAAATGGCCTGTTTTCCATTTCCTACCTTCTGGCATCGTTCATTCGGGCGCGTCGTGTGAGGTCACCCGACCGGGCGCGTTCGGGTCAGGCCCTTTCATTAGACAGCGCCTCTATCAGTTTTGCTAAGTTGTGACCAACTGAGTGCCTTGTGGACGTTCAGGCGACCTGCTTTCCGTTTGCTCCATTGTGGCATCATTCGGTCAGGCACGTGTGTCATGCCATGTGAGGTCGTCGGACCGGGCGTGTTTGGGTTGGGCCATTTTGTTCAAGGGCACCTGTATCAATTTTTCTAAGTTGTGACTACCCGGGTCCCTTGTGCATATTTGGGCAGCTAGTTTGCCATTTGATCCCATGTGGTATCATTCGCCGTGTCATGCCATGTGAGGTTTCCCGACCGGGCGCGTTTGGACTAGGTCATTTCATTCGAGGGCACCCGTATTAGTTTTGTTAAGTTCTGACTTCCCGCGTGCTTTGTGCATGTTTGAGCGACCCATTTGGCGTTTTTTCCCTTGTGGAATCGTTCGGTCGGGCGTGCCATGTCGCACCGTGTGAGCTCACTCGACCAGGAGCGTTCAGGTTAGGTCAGGCCATTTCTTTCGAGGGCAACCGTATGAATTTTTCTAAGTTGTGACTGCTCGGGTGCCTTGTGCACATTCGAGTGGCCCGTTTGCCGTTTGCTCCCTTGTGGCATCGTTCGGTCAGTAGCGCCGTGTGAGGTCGCCCGACCGGACGCATCCGGGTTGGGCTGTTCATTCGAGGGCACCCATATCAGTTTTGCTAATTTGTAACTGCCTAGGTTCCTTATGCACATTCGAGAGACCCGTTTTCCATTTTCTCCCTTCTGGCATAGTTCGGTTAGGCACGCCATGTGGCATCGTGTGAGGTCGCCTGACCGGGTGCGTTCAGGTCCGGTCATTTTGTTCGAGGCCGCCTATATTAGTTTCACGTTTTCTCCCTTGTGGCATCGTTCGGTCGGGTGCGCCGTGTTGCGACTTGTGAGGTCACCCGACTGGGCGCGTTCGGGTCAGATTGTTTCGTTCGAGGGCACCCGTATCAGTTTTGCTAGGTTGTGACCGCCTAGGTGCCTTGTCCACGTTCGGGTGGCCCGTTTGCTGTTTTCTCCCTTGTGGCATCATTCATTCAGGCGCTCCATGTTGCGCTGTGTGAGGTCGCCCGACCAGGCACGTTCGGGTCGAGTCGTTTCATTTGAGGGCACCCATATCAGTTTTGCTAAGTTGTGGCCTCTCGGGTGCCCTGTGCATGTTTGGGCAACCTGTTTGTCATTTTCTCCCATGTGGCATTGTTCGGTCGGGCATGTCTTGTCGCGCCATGTGAGGTCGCCTGACCGTGCGCGCTCAAGTTAGGTTGTTTCTTTCGAGGGCGCCCATATCAATTTTGCTAAGTTGTGACCGCCCGGGTCCCTTGTGCATGTTTGGGCCCCCGTTTTCTGTTTTCTCCCATGTGGTATCGTTCATTGTGTCGCGCCATGTGAGGTCGCCCGAACGGTCGTGTTTGGGCTGGGCAGTTTCGTTTGAGGGCACCCGTGTCAGTTTTGTGAAGTTGTGACTTCCCGGGTCACTTGTGCACGTTCAGGAAGCCCATTTTCCATTTGTTACCTTGTGGCATTGTTCGGTTGGGTGCACCATGTCACGCCGTGTGAGGGAACTCGACTAAGCATGTGCGGGTCAGGCCGTTTCATTCGAGGGTGTCCACATTAGTTTTGCAAAGTTGTGACCACCTGGGTGCCTTGTGCACATTTGGGAAACCCATTTTCTCTTTGCTCCCTTGTCCACATTTGGGTGGCCCATTTTCTGTTTTGTCCCTTGTGGCATCGTTCGGTCGGGTGTGCCATGTCGTGCCATGTGAGGTCATCCGACCAGGCGTGTTCAGGTTGGACCGTTAAGTTTGAGGGCGCGTGTATCATTTTTTCTAGTATGTGACCACCTGAGTGCCTTGTGCACATTCGGGTGGCCCGTTCACCATTTTCTCCTTTGTGGCATCATTCGGTAGGGCGCGCCATGTCGCGGCATGTGAGGGTGCCCTACCGGGCATATTCGGGTTGGGCCATTTCATTAGCGGGTGCCCGTATCATTTTTTCTAAGTTGTGACTACCTGGGTGCCTTGTGCACATTGGAGCGGCCCGTTTTTTGTTTTCTCCCTTTTGGCATCGTTCGATCGAGCACGCTGTGTCGCGTCGTGTGATGTCGCCCAACCAGGCGCATTTGGGTTGGGCCATTCAGTTCGAGGGTGCTCATATCAGTTTTTCTAAGTTGTGACCACCCAGGTGCCTTGTGCATGTTCAGGTGGGACATTTACCGTTTTCTCCATTCTGGCATCGGTCATTCGGGCGCGCCGTGTTGTTCCGTGTGAGGTCGCCTGAACGGGCGCGTTCAGGTTGGGCAGTTTCATTCCAGGGTGCCCGTATCACTTTTGCTAAGTTGTGACCGACCGAGTGCCTTGTGGACATTTAGCTGGCCAGTTTTCTATTTTCTCCCTTGTGGCATCATTCAGGCAGGTGCACTGTGTCGCGTTGTGTGACGTCGCCCGACTAGGCACATTTGGGTCGGGTTGTTTTGTTTGAGGGCGCCCGTATGAGTTTTTCTAAGTTGTGACCACCTGAGTGCCTTGTCCACATTTGTGCGGCTCGTTTGCCATTTGATCCCCTGTGGTATCATTCGTCATGTCATGCCATGTGAGGTTGCCCGACCGGGCATGTTCGGGCTGTGCCGTTTCGTTTGAGGGCGCCCGTATTAGTTTTGTTAAGTTCTGACCACCCAGGTGCTTTGTGCATGTTCCGGTGGCACGTTTTCCATTTGTTACTTTGTGGCGTCGTTTGGTCGGGTCCGTTGTGTTGCGCCGTGCGAGGTCACCCGACCAGGCGTGTTATGGTCGGGTCAGGTCGTTTCATTCGAGGGCGCCTGTATCAGTTTTACTGAGTTTTGAATGCCTGGGTGACTTGTGCACGTTTGGGTAGTCCTTTTGCTATTTTCTCCCTTGTGGCATTGTTCGGTCGGGCACACCGTGTCGCGCCATGTGAGGTCGCCCGACCGGGCACGTTCGGGTCAGGTCGTTTCATTAAAGGGCACCTGTATCATTTTTTCTAAGTTATGACCGCTTGAGTTCCTTGTGCACGTTCAAGTGGCCCGTTTTCTATTTTCTTGCTTGTGGCATCATTCGGTTGGGCATGCCATGTTGCACTATGTGAGGTCGCCCGATCGATTGCGTTCGTGTCATGTCGAGTCGTTTCTTTCAAAGTTGCCCATATCATTTTTTCTAAGTTGTGACTTCCCGGGTGCCTTGTGCAGGTTCAGGCGGCCCATTTGTCGTTTGCTCTCTTGTGGCATCATTCGGTCGGGCGCCCCATGTCACGTCCTGTGAGGTCGTCCAACGGGATGCGTTCAGGTCGATTCGTTTCATTCAAGGGCACCTGCATTAGTTTTTCTAATTTGTGACCGCCCGAGTGCCTTGTGCATGTTCGGGCGGCCCGTTTGCCATTTTCTCCCTTGTGGCATCATTCGGTTGGGCGCACTATGTCGCGTCGTGTGAGGTCGCCCGACCAGGTGCGTTCGGGTTGGGTCATTTTGCTCGAGGGTGCCGATCGTTCTGTCGGGCGCGTCGTGTCGTGCCCTGTGAGGTTGCCCGACTAGGTGCGTTTGGGTCGGGCCATTTCGTTCGAGGGTGACCATATTAGTTTTGCTAAGTTCTGAACACCCGTGTGCCTTGTGCACGTTTGGGTGGCCCTTTTGCCATTTTCTCCCTTGTGCCATAGTTCGTTCGAGCACTCCATGTTGCGTCGTGTAAGGTCGCCTGAACGAGCGCATTCGGGTCGGGCCATTTTGTTCGAGGGCGCCCGTATTAGTTTTGCTAAGTTGTGATCACCCGGGTGCCTTGTGCATGTTCAGGTGGCACGTTTGCCATTTTCTCTCATGTGGCATCGTTCGGTCGGGTGTGTGGTGTCGCGCCGTGTGAGGTCGCCCTACCGGGCGCGTTCGGGTTGGTTCGTTTCGTTCGAGGGCGCCTATATTAGTTTTTCTAAGATGTGACCACCCAGGTGCCTTGTGCATGTTTGGGCGGCCCGTTCACCATTTTCTCCCTTGTGGCATCGTTCAGTCGGCCGCACCGTGTGAGGTCGCCCGACCGGGCGTGTTCGGGTCAGGCCGTTTCGTTAGAGGGCGCTCGTATCATTTTTTCTAGGTTATGACTGCCTAGGTGCCTTGTGCAAGTTCGGGCGGCCTGTTTTTTGTTTGCTCCCTTGTGGCATCGTTCGGTTGGGCACACCGAGATGGGTCACCCGACTGGGCTCGTTCGGGTCAGGCCCTTTCATTCGAGGGTGCCCATATCAGTTTTGCGAAGTTGTGTCCACCCAGGTACCTTGTGAAAATTCACTCGAGGAGCAAACAGTTGTGTCTTGTTTTCTGTTTTCTCATTCGATCGAGCGCGCCGTGTGAGGTTTCCCGACCAGGCGCGTTCGGGTTGGGACGCTTCGTTCAAGGGCACCCGTATTGGCTTTGCTAATTTGTGACCGCCCGAGTGCCTTGTGCACGTTCAGGTGGCCCGTTTCCCATTTTCTCCCTTCTGGAATCGTTCGTTCGGGTGCATTGTATTGCGTCGTGTGAGGTCGCCCGACCGAGCGAGTTTAGGTTGGATCGTTTCGTTCGAGGGTGCCCGTATCAGTTTTGCTAAGTTGTGACTGACCGGGTGCCTTGTGGACATTCAAGCGGCCCATTTTCCATTTGCTCCATTATGGCATCGTTCAGTCGGGCGCGCTATGTCACGCCATGTGAGGTCGGCCGACCAGACGCATTTGGGTCGGGCCATTTTGTTCGAGGGCGCCTGTACCAGTTTTGTTAAGTTGTGATCACCTAGGTGCCTTGTGCATGTTCTGGCAACCCATTTTTTGTTTGATCCCCTGTGGTATCATTCGTCATGTCGTGTCTTGTGAGGTCACCTGACCGGGCGCGTTTGGGCCAGGCCGTTTCGTTCGAGGTTTCCTGTATTAGTTTTGTTAAGTTATGGCTGCACAGGTGCCTTGTGCACATTCAGGTGGCCCGTTTGGCATTTGTTCCCTTGTGGTATCGTTCAGTCGAGCCTGCCATGTTGTGCCGTGTGAGGGCACCCGACCAAGCGCATTCGGGTTGGGCCGTTTCGTTTGAGGGCGCTCGTACCATTTTTGGTAAGTTGTGATCGCCCGGGTGCCTTGTGCATGTTCATGCATCCCGTTTGCCATTTTCTCCCTTATGCACGTTCGGGAACCTCGTTTGCAATTTTATCCCTTGTGGTATCGTTCGGTCGGGTACGTTGTGTCGTGCCGTGTGAGGTTTCTCGACAGGGCGCTTTTGAGTCAGGCCATTGCGTTCGAGGGCACCCGCATCATTTTTTCTATGTTGTGACCAACTGGGTGCCTTATGCACGTTCGGGTGGTTCGTTTTCCGTTTGCTCCCTTGTGGCATAGTTCGGTCAGGCGCACCGTGTGTGGTCGCCTGACCGGGCGCGTTCGGGTCAGGTCATTTCGTTAGAGGGCGTCTGTATCAATTTTGCTAATTTGTGACCGCCCGGGTGCGTTGTGCATGTTCGGTCGACCCATACCCTTTGCTCCCTTATGGCATCATTCGGACGAGCGCGCCGTGTCACGCAGTGTGAGGTCACCCAACCTGGCCCATTCGGGTCGAGCAATTTCATTAGAGGGTGCCCGTATCATTTTTGCTAAGTTGTGACCGCCGGGGTGCCTTGTGCATGTTCGGGCAGCTTGTTTGCTGTTTGTTCTACTGTGGCATCGTTCGGTCAGGCCCTCCATGTCGCACCGTGTGGGGGCGCCAGACCAAGCACGTTCAGGTTGGGTCATTTCATTCAAGGGCGCCTGTACTAGCTTTGCTATGTTGTGATCACTAGGGTGCCTTGTGCACGTTCAGGCGGCCCGTTTTCCCTTTGCTCCATTGTGCATGTTCGGGTGACCCATTTTCCATTTTATTCCTTGTGGTATTGTTCGGTCGGGCGCGCCATGTCGCACCATCTGAGGTTGCCCAACGGGGCGTCTTCGGGTCAGGTTGTTTTGTTCGAGGGCACCCGTATCAGTTTTTCTATGTTATGACTACCCGGGTGCCTTATGCACATTTAGGCAGTCCGTTTTTTGTTTGATCCCTTGTGGCATAGTTCGGTCGAGTGCGCCGTGTGAGGTCGCCTAACCGGGTGCGTTTGAGTCGGGTCGTTTCATTAGAGGGTGTTGGTATCAGTTTTGCTAAGTTGTGACCACCCCGGTGCCTTAGGCACGTTTGGTCGGCATGTTTTCCATTTGCTCCCATGTGGCATCGTTCGTTCGGGCGTGTCTCGTCACCTCGTTTTAGGTCGCCCGACCAAGTGCGTTCAGGTCTGGTCATTTCTTTCAAGGATGCCCGTATCAGTTTTGCTAAGTTGTGACTATCCGGGAGCCCTTTTCAAGTTTAGGTGGCCCATTTTCCATTTGCTGCCTTCTCGCATCGTTCGTTCGGGCACATCGTGTGAGGTCACCCGACCGGGCGCATTCAGGTCGGGTCGTTTCGTTCGAGGGCGCTTGTATTAGTTTTGCTAAGTTGTGACCAACCGAGTGCCTTGTGGATTTTCAGGCTACTCACTTTTAGTTTGCTCCCTTGTGGCATCATTCAGTCAGGCACGTTGTGTCGCGCCGTGTGAGGTCGCCCGACCCGGCATGTTTGGGTCGGGCCATTTTATTCAAGGGCACCCATATCAATTTTGCTAAGTTGTGACTACTCGGGTCCCTTGTGCACATTCAGGCGACCCGTTTTCTGTTTGATCCCCTATGGTATCGTTCGTCGTGCCATGCCATGTGAGGTCGCCCGACCGGGCGTGTTTGGGCTGGGTCATTTCATTCGAGGGCGCCCGTATTAGTTTTGTTAAGTTGTGACTGCCCAGGTGCTTTGTGCACATTCGAGTGGCCCATTTACCATTTGTTCCCTTGTGGCATCGTTTGGTCGGAAGCGTAATGTCGCGCCATGTGAGCTCACCCGATCGGGCGCGTTTGGGTTGTGTCCGGCCATTTCTTTCGAGGGCAACCGTATGATTTTTTCTAATTTGTGACTGCCCAAGTGCCTTGTGCACATTCAAGCGGCTTGTTTGCCGTTTTCTCCCTTGTGGCATCGTTCGGTCGATCGCGCTGTGTGAGGTCGCCTGAATGGACGCGTTTGGGTCAGGCTGTTCATTCGAGGGAACCCGTATCAGTTTTTGCTAATTTGTGACTGCCTGGGTTCCTTGTGCACATTCAGGAGACCCGTTTGCCATTTTCTCCCTTGTGGCATCATTCGGTCGGGCGCGCCGTGTCACATCGTGTGAGGTCGCCTGACCGGGCGCGTTCGGGTCTAGTCATTTTGTTCAAGGCTACCTATATTAGATTCACGTTTTCTCCCTTGTGGCATCGTCCAGTCAGGTGCGCCATGTTGCACCATGTGAGGTCGCCCGACTGGGTGCATTTGGGTTGGACTATTTCATTCAAGGGCACCCGTATCAGTTTTGCTAGGTTGTGACTGCCTGGGTGCCTTGTCCACGTTCGGGTGGCCCGTTTGTTGTTTTCTCCCTTGTGGCATCATTCGTTCAGGTGCTCCATGTTGCACCATGTGAGGTCGCCCGACCGGGCACGTTCGGGTCGAGTCGTTTTGTTCGAGGGCGCCCGTATGAGTTTTACAAAGTTGTGACCGACCGGGTGCCTTGCGGATGTTCAAGCAGCCCGCTTTCCATTTGTTCCCTTATGGCATCATTCAGTCGGGCGCGCTGTGTCGCGCCATGTCAGGTCGCCCGACCGGACTCGTTCAGGTCTGGTCGTTTTGTTGGAGGGCGCCCATACAATTTTTGCTAAGTTGTGACCGCCCAGGTTCCTTGTGCATGTTCTTGCGGCCCATTTGCTGTTTGATCCCCTATTGATCAGGAGATCAAG
The DNA here is from genome assembly GCA_034641835.2 of Pinus albicaulis. Taxonomy (NCBI): domain Eukaryota; kingdom Viridiplantae; phylum Streptophyta; class Pinopsida; order Pinales; family Pinaceae; genus Pinus; species Pinus albicaulis. The sequence continues at coordinate 463,872,373 of CM076576.1, forward strand.
TCTCTTGAAGAAAAATGCTCAAAAATGAAGTTTCTCATAATTGCTCCAGAACAGATCGAATGGAAAGAGCTCGGTGATACGATTCCAACGTCGTGAACGGCACTCAAATCCGACACCGTATGAAGAAGTTGTTGCACTTTAAAATCGCCCAATAACCTTCAATTTTGAAAGGAAATCTTTTAATTCTATGTGTGGAAATTTTTTTTATTTTAATTAAAATTATATTAATGTTTTTTTTATATATATATAAATATTTAATATTTTATTTGATTTTAAAAAAATCATATATTATATTAAGTTATATATATATAAATTAAATATTAAAATTTTTTTAATTAAATTAATTAAAATACTATACATTAGTTTTAAAAAAAAAAACTATGTTATAACAAAGTTTCAAAGGCTTAACATTCAACGTAATGTTGAAAATTTATGAAACGGTTCAAACCCACTATCCTAAAGTTGTTAATGGGCACGTGGTTTAAATGTTGGAGCGGAGTTATGGGTCATGGTCACGAGGACCGGCGGGAGGAGCGGAGCTATATTCCATATGCTGTTTAAAACTCAAACACGTTCAAACAAACTCCGACGGATTTGGTCCCGTGGCCCTATTTTCTAGCACCTTAAGTTGGCGGGATAAATGGCAGATTCCGCCTATTTTGGTGGCCTCCCTAATTTGGCGGGACTATCTGGCAGTCAGCCAGATTTAACTGGAGTTTTGTTTGGCCAACTGGCAGTTGGAGTAAATGTGGCATAACTTTGGCTAGGAGAGGCCTTTTGATACGAATTTTTTTTTGATTTTGGGTCTCTTCGACATTCTGGAGCTGTGGGAAGTGTTTTCAGAGCCATCAGGGCCTTATATCTGCTAATTTTACAGCGTTTTTTTATCGTGGAGCCATCAGGGCCTAAGGGAAAGAGAGCTGCATTGGACTACCTTCATCCAATGGAGGTGATTTTGTAGTCATTTTAGACTGATTTGGATCTTCTGAATCTATTTTTTTAGTCTATTTTGCCATTTGAGGCTTTTATACAGATGTAATCTCATTTTAAGCATTTAATCAAAGGAGGAAAAGCCTAATTAGAGGCTTTTGGACCCAGGGGAGGTAGCCCAAGAGAGGGGTGAACCGCTTAAACAATTATCTGTTGTCACTCTATATATTTTGGCTGTTTATTTTCAGATTCTGATAGTTTAAATAGTAAATTTTCATAAGCATGCTTTTCCCAAACAATTTTATACAGTAAACAAAACTTGTTATTTTATCATCAAACCTCTACACTTCAATTGCAGAACATATATTCTTGCTTATTCACACATAAAAACAGATCAATGAATACTTTGAACTTAAAAACAAATACTTTCATTGATCAAGATCATTAGTGATTACATTTTATTTCTTTAGGTAGACTCTGTAGAAGGGCCAGGTAGCCTCCGGATTCATCCTTTCTAGTAAAGGTGAAATATCCGGTGAATGCCCTCTACAGTCAATCTCTGTATGAGAAATTCTTTGTTCTCACAATTTCAGATCAGGTTGGTATCGGATCTCAAGGTTTTTCTTAAGAGATTGTGAAATTTGTGCAAGTAAATTGTATTAGTCTGCAAAATTTGATGCTTACTAGGCTGAAACTGCAAAGAGGGGAAGGTCAATTGGTTAGAGAACAAGTTAATCCTCAACCAAGGAGGGCTAGAGTGCCATTACATCCACCTTCCATTTCATCCTCAGTAGCCTTTGAATCAGCCACAAACATGTCTTCCAGAGAAGGAGAAGTACATGAGGAAATGGATCCCAAGGAAAAAGAAAGAGTCTTTAGAAAAGCTTTCTTGGACTTGACTGAGATGGTTAGGATCCTATACTGAGATGGGAAAGAAGTGGTGCAAGACACAATTCCTAGTTCTAGCTCTTTGAATTGTCACAAAGATACTCATGATGAAAAGAGGAGGATAGAGCTTTTCCATGTGAGGGTAATTTCAAAGCATACCAAAATTGACACACTATTTGACAGTGGGTCACAAGCTAATCTTATTTCTGAAGATTTGGTCAAGCAGCTTAAACTTGAGACCATTCCACATCTGAAGCCTTATCCACTTGGATGGATATGCAAGGATGCCAATTTGCAAGTCTCAAGGAAGTGCATATTGTGCTTTGCAATAACTGCACACTTTATTGACACAGTTGAACTTGATGTGGTACGCTTGATATGGGGTATTGTTTTGAAGTCTTATTTGTTGTGGAAGGCATTCTTTCATCGCCATGAAAACAAGTATCACTTGTTCAAAGATGGTAAAGAGTACATTGTGAGAGCTCACAAGAAGAAGCTGGAATCTTCATTACTCCATGCAAGTCAATTGAAAAGACTGGTTAATGCAAGTCAAAGTCTAACTTTGTTGATATTGAAACGACCATATTTTGAGCATTTGCCTTTTTATGATGTTGTTAATAATTTGTCTCAGTTTGATAACAGTTTGTCTTTGAAAGAAGATGATGTTGTGTTGCACAAATTACCTTTTGGGTCAGCCAATGCAGTGAATGAAGTGTCAAAGCAAAGCAGTGCAAGCAAGAAGGACACAAAATTCAGCATGGGAAAAAGTTGGTTTCAGAATGGTACAATTCGCCATGGGAACAGTTTGCAAGTCAATCTTAGCAATGGTAGATCAGTTGATTCCAGAGACAGATTGTCATTTCCTCAAAAGCTTCAGTTGATGAAATCGGGTAGATTTTAGTTGTTCAAAGGTGGAAGAGTGGAGAATCAGTCTCCACATTATCAGTTTCACTAGTCAGAAAGCTTTTGAGGGTCCAAAAGCTTCCCATTTGGGAGGTGTGATCAGGAGATCAAGTCTCTTGAAGAAAAATGCTCAAAAATGAAGTTGCTCAGAATTGCTCCAGAACAGATCGAATGGAAAGAGCTCGGCGATACGATCCCAACGCCGTGAACGGCACTCATATCCGACGCCGTATGAAGAGGTTGTTGCACTTTAAAATCGCCCAATAACCTTCAATTTTGAAAGGAAATCTTTTAATTCTATGTGTGGAAATTTTTTTTATTTTAATTCAAATTATATTAATGTTTTTTATATATATATATAAATATTTAATATTTTATTTGATTTTAAAAAAATCATATATTATATTAAATTATATATATATAAATTAAATATTAAAATTTTTTTAATTAAATTAATTAAAATACTATACATTAGTTTTTAAAAAAAAAACTATGTTATAACAAAGTTTCAAAGGCTTAACATTCAACGTAATGTTGAAAATTTATGAAACGGTTCAAACCCACTATCCTAAAGTTGTTAATGGGCACGTGGTTTAAATGTTGGAGCGGAGTTATGGGTCATGGTCACGAGGACCGGCGGGAGGAGCGGAGCTATATTCCATATGTCGTTTAAAACTCAAACACGTTCAAACAAACTCCGACGGATTTGGTCCCGTGGCCCTATTTTCTAGCACCTTAAGTTGGCAGGATAAATGGCGGATTCCTCCTATTTTGGTGGCCGCCCTAATTTGGCGGGACTATCTGACAGTCAGCCAGATTTAACTGGAGTTTTGTTTGGCCAAGTGGCAGTTGGAGTAAATGTGGCATAACTTTGGCTAGGAGAGGCATTTTGATACGAATTTTTTTTTGATTTTGGGTCTCTTCGACATTCTGGAGCTGTGGGAAGTGTTTTCAGAGCCATCAGGGCCTCCTATCTGCTAATTTTACAGCGTTTTTGATCGTGGAGCCATCATGGCCTAAGGGAAAGAGAGCTGCATTGGACTACCTTCATCCAATGGAGGTGATTTTGTAGTCATTTTAGACTGATTTGGATCTTCTGAATCTATTTTTTTAGTCTATTTTGCCATTTGAGGCTTTTATACAGATGTAATCTCATTTTAAGCATTTAATCAAAAGAGGATTGAGCCTAATTAGAGGCTTTTGGACCCAGCGGAGGTAGCCCAAGGGTGAACAACCCAAAAAATTATCTGCTTTGTCACTCTATATATTTGTTTGTTTATTTTTCGGATTACGATGGTTAAAACAGTAAATTTTTATAAGAAAACTTTTCCCAAGCTGGTTTAAACAGTGAACAAAACTTATCAGTTCATCTTCAAACCACTACACTTCATTTGCAGAACATGTATACATGTCTATTCACACATTAAAGTTGGATCAATGAATACTTTGCAGTTAAAAAAAATACTTTCATTGATCGGTTCTTTGTGATTACATTTTATTTCTTTAGGCAGAGTCTGTAGAAGGGCCAGGTAACCTCCGGATTCATCCTTTCTAGTAAAGGTGAAATATCCGGTGAATGCCCCTACAGTCAATCTCTGTATGAGAAATTCTTTGTTCTCACGATTTCAGATCAGGTTGGTATCAGAGCTCAAGGTTTTTCTTAAGAGTTTGTGAAATTTGTGCAAGTAAATTGTATTATTCTGCAAAATTTGATGCTTACTAGGCTGAAATTGCAAAGAGGGGAAGGTCAATTGGTTAGAGAACAAGTTAATCCTCAACCAAGGAAGGCTAGAGTGCCATTACATCCACCTTCCATTTCATCCTCATTAGCCTTAGAATCAGCCACAAACATGTCTTCCAGAGAAGGAGAAGTACATGAGGAAATGGATCCCAAGGAAGAAGAAAGAGTCTTTAGAAAAGCTTTCTTGGACTTGACTGAGATGGCTAGGATCCTATACCAGGAGAGAAATGATAGGATTTCTGGAGAAGGGTCTAGAAACCAAAGAGAAGAAGGAGATTCTTCAGGAGGAAAGAAAGACAACGATGAGTCGAAGAAAGGGAATGGAGGAAATGGTGATCCACCATCTCCATCGTCATCCTCTTCCTCCACATCATCCTCTTCAACTTCTGTTAATCAGTCACACAAAACAAAAACATCTCTTAAAAATCCTTTGTTAAAGCTTGATGTAAAGTTTGAGTTGCCGATGTTTAATGGTGATGTGAATGCAGAAAAATTGGATAACTGGATTAGACAGCTGGAAGTCTATCTAAGAATTCAGAATCTGCATGATGATGACACTAAAATTCAATTAGCCTCTTTGAGAATGGATGGAGCAGCTTTGGTTTGGTGGGAAGCCAAGACTAGAGAGGAAATTAAAAAGCATGGTAAGATAACTCTAACTTGGAATGAGTTTATTACTGCTATTAAGAAACAATTTTATCCTCTTGCTCATATTCAGAAAGAAATCATGAATTGGCAAAATTTTAGGCAACTTAAGGGTCAAAATGTGCAATATTATACCCAAGAGTTTAGAAGGAGAGCACTTCTACTTGGGGTAGACTTACAAAGTCAAGACACCTTGTTGAAATACATAGGAGGTTTGCACAATTATCTGCAACATACTATCCTAATGTTTAATCCTACCAGCTTAGATGAAGTCTGTGTGCAGGCTACACATTTAGAAGCTAGAGGAAAGAATGCTTTTGATGCTTTTGATGAGGATAGTACTTTTAAAAACAAAGGAAAAAAGAGAGTTGCTAATTCAAGAAAGGAAAAAGGAAAGTTCTTTTGCAAGAACTGTTCTAAGACTAGTCATGATGAAGATCATTGTTGGAAGCTTCATCCTGAACTGAAACCAGAAAAGTACAAGAACAAAAACAAGACCAAAGAAAAGGAGAAAATTGTTGCAACAGTTGAGCAAGACTTAGGGTCAGACTCAGGAGATGAGACAAAAAGCATAGGCATGGTTTTAAAGAACACTAAGGGGAAAGAAGTGGTGCAAGACACAATTCCTAGTTCTAGCTCTTTGAATTGTCACAAAGATACTCATGATGAAAAGAGGAGAATAGAGCTTTTCCATGTGAGGGTAATTTCAAAACATACTAAAATTGACACACTATTTGACAGTGGGTCACAAGCGAATCTTATATCTGAAGATTTGGTCAAGCAGCTTAAGCTTGAGACCATTCCACATTCGAAGCCTTATCCACTTGGATGGATATGCAAGGATGCTAATTTGCAAGTTTCAAGGAAGTGCATATTTCACTTTGCAATAACTGCACATTTTATTGACACAGTGGAACTTGATGTGGTGCCGCTTGATATCTCAGGTATTGTTTTGGGAAGTCCTTATTTATTTGACAGGAAGGCTATCTTTCATCGCCATGAAAACAAGTATCACTTGTTCAAAGATGGTAAAGAGTACATTGTGAGAGCTCACAAGAAGAAGATGGAATCTTCTTTACTCCATGCAGGTCAATTGAAAAGACTGGTTAATGCAAGTCAAAGTCTAACTTTGTTGATGTTAAAACGACCAGATTTTGAGCATTTGCCTTTTTATGATGTTGCTAATGATATGTCTCAGTTTGATAACAGTTTGTCTTTGAAAAAAGATGATGTTGTGTTGCACAAATTACCTTTTGGGTCAGCCAATGGAGAGAATGAAGTGTCAAAGCAAAGCAGTGCAAGCAAGAAGGACACAAAATTCAGCATGGGAAAAAGTTGGTTTCAGAATGGTACAATTCGCCATGGGAACAGTTTGCAAGTCAATCTTAGCAATGGTAGATCAGTTGATTCCAGAGACAGATTGTCATTTCCTCAAAAGCTTCATTTGATGAAATCAGGTAGATTTAAATTTTTCAAGGGTGGAAGAGTGGAGAATCATTCTCCACATCATCATTTTCAGTAATCAGAGAGCTTTTGGGGTCCAAAATATTCCCATTTGGGAGGTGTGATCAGGAGATCAAGTCCCTTGTAGAAAAATGCTCAAAAATGAAGTTTCTCAGAAATTGCTCGGGAACGGATCGAATGGAAGAAGAGCTTGGCGTCACGATCCAACGCGTGAACGGCACTCATGTAAAATTTAGCCGTATAGAGGGATGCTGTTTGCACTTTAAAATCGCCCAATAACCTTCAATTTTGAAAGGAAATTTTTTTAATTCTATGTGTGGAAATTTTTATTTATTTATTTTAATTAAAATTATATTAATGTTTTTTTTATATATATATATAAATATTTAATATTTTATTTGATTTTAAAAATCATATATTATATTAAAGTTATATATATATAAATTAAATATTAAATTTTTTTAATTAAATTAATTAAAATACCATACCATAGTTTTAAAAAAATCTATGTTATAACAAAGTTTCAAGGCTTAACATTCAACGTAATGTTGAAAATTTATGAAACGGTTCAAACCCACTATCCTAAAGTTGTTAATGGGCACGTGGTTTAAATGTTGGAGCGGAGTTATGGGTCATGGTCACGAGGACCGGCGGGAGGAGCGGAGCTATATTCCATATGTCGTTTAAAACTCAAACACGTTCAAACAAACTCCGACGGATTTGGTCCCGTGGCCCTATTTTCTAGCACCTTAAGTTGGCAGGATAAATGGCGGATTCCTCCTATTTTGGTGGCCGCCCTAATTTGGCGGGACTATCTGACAGTCAGCCAGATTTAACTGGAGTTTTGTTTGGCCAAGTGGCAGTTGGAGTAAATGTGGCATAACTTTGGCTAGGAGAGGCATTTTGATACGAATTTTTTTTTGATTTTGGGTCTCTTCGACATTCTGGAGCTGTGGGAAGTGTTTTCAGAGCCATCAGGGCCTCCTATGCGCTAATTTTACCAGCGTTTTTGGTCGTGGAGCCACCAGGGCCTAAGGGAAGAAGAGTTGTTTTGGACTACCATCATCCAATGGAGGTGATTTTTTAGTCATTTTAGACTGATTTGGGCCTTCTGAATCTATTTTTGCAGTGTATTTTTCCATTTGAGGCTTCTATATAGTTGTAATCACATTTTGAGCATTTAATCAAAGGAGAAAAAGCCTAATTAGAGGCTTTTGGACCCAGCGGAGGTAGCCCAAGAGAGGGGTGAACCGCTTAAACAATTATTTGTTGTCACACTATAATTTTGCTGCATATTTTCAGATTCTGATAGTTTAAATAGTAAATTTTTATAAGCAAGATTTTCCCAAACAAGTTTAAACAATAAACAAAACTTGTTAGTTTATCTTCAAACCTCTACACTTCAATTGCAGAATATGTATACTTGTCTATTCACACATTAAAGTTGGATCAATGAATACTTTGCAGTTAAAACAAATACTTTCATTGATTGGATCTTTGTGATTACTTTTTATTTCTTTAGGCAGAGTCTGTAGAAGGGCCAGATAGCCTCCGGATTCATCCTTTCTAGTAAAGGTGAAAGATCCGGTGAATGCCCCTACAGTCAATCTCTGTATGAGAAATACTTTGTTCTCACAATTTCAGATCAGGTTGGTATCAGAGCTCAAGGTTTTGCTTAAGAGTTTGTGAAATTTGTGCAAGTAAATTGTATTATTCTGCAAAATTTGATGCTTACTAGGTTGAAATTGCAAAGAGGGGAAGGTCAATTGGTTAGAGAACAAGTTAATCCTCAACCAAGGAGGGCTAGAGTGCCATTACATCCACCTTCCATTTCATCTTCAGTAGCCTTAGAATCAGCCACAAACATGTCATCCAGAGAAGGAGAAGTACATGAGGAAATGGATCCCAAGGAAGAAGAAAGAGTCTTTAGAAAATCTTTCTTGGACTTGACTGAGATGGTTAGGATCCTATACCAGGAGAGAAATGATAGGATTGCTAGAGAAGGGTCTAGGAACCAAAGAGAAGAAGGAGGTTCTTCAGGAGGGAAGAAAGACAAAGATGAGTCTAAGAAAGGGAATGGAGGAAATGGTGATCCTTCATCTCCATCGTCATCCTCTTCCTCCACATCATCCTCTTCTACTTCTGTTAATCAGTCACATAAAACAAAAACCTCTTTTAAAAATCCTTTGTTGAAGCTTGATGTAAAGTTTGAGTTGCCAATGTTTAATGGTGATGTGAATGCAGAGAAATTGGATAATTGGATTAGACAGCTGGAAGTCTATCTAAGAATTCATAATTTGCATGATGATGACACAAAAATCCAATTAGCCTCTTTGAGAATGGATGGAGCAGCTTTGGTTTGGTGGGAAGCCAAGACTAAGGAGGAAATAAAAAAGCATGGTAAGATAACTCTAACATGGTCTGAGTTTATTACTGCTATTAAGAAACAGTTTTATCCTCTTGCTCATATTCAGAAAGAAATCATGAATTAGCAAAATTTTAGGCAACTTAAAGGTCAAAATGTGCAAGATTATACCCAAGAGTTTAGAAGGAGAGCACTTCTACTTGGAGTAGACTTACAAAGTCAAGACACCTTGTTGAAATACATAGGAGGTTTGCACAATTATCTGCAACATACTATTCTATTGTTCAATCCTACCAGCTTAGATGAAGTCTGTGTGCAGGCTACACATTTAGAAGCTAGAGGAAAGAATATTTTTGATGAGGATAGTAATTTTCAAAACAAAGGAAAGAAAAGAGTTGCTAATTCAAGAAAAGAAAAAGGAAAGTTCTTTTGCAAGAACTGTTCGAAGACAAGTCATGATGAAGATCATTGTTGGAAGCTTCATCCTGAACTGAAACCAGAAAAATACAAGAACAAAAACAAGACCAAAGAAAAGGAGAAAACTGTAGCAACAGTTGAGCAAGACTTAGGGTCAAACTCAGGAGATGAGACAAAAAGCATAGGCATGGTTTTAAAGAACATTAAGGGGAAAGAAGTGGTGCAAGACACAATTCCTAGTTCTAGCTCTTTGAATTGTCACAAATATACTCATGATGAAAAGAGGAGGATAGAGCTTTTCCATGTGAGGGTAATTTCAAAACATACCAAAATTGACACACTATTTGACAGTGGGTCACAAGCGAATCTTATATCTGAAGACTTGGTCAAGCAGCTGAAACTTGAGACCATTCCACATCCGAAGCCTTATCCACTTGGATGGATATGCAAGGATGCCAATTTGCAAGTTTCAAGAAAGTGCATATTGCGCTTTGCAATAACTGCACACTTTATTGACACAGTGGAACTTGATGTGGTGCCACTTGATATCTCGGGTATTGTTTTGGGAAGTCCTTATTTATTTGACAGGAAGGCCATCTTTCATCGCCATGAAAACAAGTATCACTTGTTCAAATATGGTAAAGAGTACATTGTGAGAGCTCACAAGAAGAAGCTGGAATCTTCATTACTCCATGTAGGTCAATTGAAAAGACTGGTTAATGCAAGTCAAAGTCTAACTTTGTTGATGTTGAAACGACCAGATTTTGAGCATTTGCCTTTTTATGATGTTGCTAATGATATGTCTCAGTTTGATAACGGTTGTCTTTGAAAGAAGATGATGTTGTGTTGCTGAAATTACCTTTTGGGTATTTTGGGTCGGTAATGGAGAAGTGGAGAGAATGAAGTGTCGAAAGCAAAGCGGTGCAAGCGAAGGACACAAAATTCAGCATGGGAAAAGAAAGTTGGTTTCGAATGGTACAATTCGCCATGGGGGCAGTTTCAAGTCAATCTTAGCAATGGTAGATCGATTTGATTCCCGGAGACGATTGTCATTTCCTCAAAAGCTTGAGTTGATGAAATCGGGTAGATTTTAGTTGTTGAAGGTGGAAGAGTGGAGGCTCGGTCTCACATTATCGATTTCACTAGTCGGAAAGCTTTTTGAGGGTCCAAAAAGCTTCCCATTTTAGAGGTGTGATTCGGGAGATCAAGTCTCTTGAAGAAAAATGCTCAAAAATGAAGTTGCTCGAAATTGCTCCAGAACAGATCGAATGGAAAGAGCTCGGCGATACGATCCCAACGCCGTGAACGGCACTCATATCCGACGCCGTATGAAGAGGTTGTTGCACTTTAAAATCGCCCAATAACCTTCAATTTTGAAAGGAAATCTTTTAATTCTATGTGTGGAAATTTTTTTTATTTTAATTCAAATTATATTAATGTTTTTTATATATATATATAAATATTTAATATTTTATTTGATTTTAAAAAAATCATATATTATATTAAATTATATATATATAAATTAAATATTAAAATTTTTTTAATTAAATTAATTAAAATACTATACATTAGTTTTTAAAAAAAAAACTATGTTATAACAAAGTTTCAAAGGCTTAACATTCAACGTAATGTTGAAAATTTATGAAACGGTTCAAACCCACTATCCTAAAGTTGTTAATGGGCACGTGGTTTAAATGTTGGAGCGGAGTTATGGGTCATGGTCACGAGGACCGGCGGGAGGAGCGGAGCTATATTCCATATGTCGTTTAAAACTCAAACACGTTCAAACAAACTCCGACGGATTTGGTCCCGTGGCCCTATTTTCTAGCACCTTAAGTTGGCAGGATAAATGGCGGATTCCTCCTATTTTGGTGGCCGCCCTAATTTGGCGGGACTATCTGACAGTCAGCCAGATTTAACTGGAGTTTTGTTTGGCCAAGTGGCAGATGGAGTAAATGTGCCATAACTTTGGCTAGGAGAGGTCTTTTGAGACGAATTTATTTATTTATTTTGGGTGTAGAGATCATTCTGGAGCTGTTGGAAGTGTCCGCAGAGCCACCAGGGCATTCTATCTGCGAATTTTACAGCGCTTTTGATCGTGGAGCCATCAGGGCCTAAGGGAAAGAGAGTTGCATTGGACTACCTTCATCCAATGGAGGTGAATTTGTAGTCATTTTAGACTGATTTGAATCTTCTGAATCTGTTTTAGCAGTCTGTTTTGCCATTAGAGGCTTTTATACATATGTAATCTCATTTTGAGCATTTAATCAAAGGAGGAAAAGCCTAATTAGAGGCTTTTGGACCCAGCGGAGGTAGCCCAAGAGAGGGGTGAACCGCTTAAACAATTATTTGCTGTCATACTGTATAATTTTGCTGCATATTTTCAGATTCTGCTCTTTTAAACAGTAAATTTTTATAAGCAAACTTTTCCCAAGCAGGTTTAAACAGAGAACAAAATTTATCAGTTCATCATCAAACCTCTACACTTCATTTGCAGAATATGTATACTTGCCTATTCACACATTAAAGTTGGATCAATGAATACTTTGAACATAAAAAAAAATACTTTCATTGATCAAGATCATTAGTGATTACATTTTATTTCTTTAGGCAGAGTTTGTAGAAGGGCCAGGTAGCCTCCGGATTCATCCTTTCTAGTAAATGTGAAATATTCGGTGAATGCCCTCTACAGTCAATCTCTGTATGAGAAATTCTTTGTTCTCATGATTTCAGATCAGGTTGGTATCAGAGCTCTAGTTTTTTCTTAAGAGTTTGTGAAATTTGTGCAAGTAAATTGTGTTATTATGCAAATCTTGATGCTTACTAGGCTGAAATTGCAAAGAGGGGAAGGTCAATTGGTTAGAGAACAAGTTAATCCTCAACCAAGGAGGGCTAGAGTGCCATTACATCCACCTTCCATTTCATCCTCCATAGCCTTAGAATCAGCCACAAACATGTCATCCAGAGAAGGAGAAGTACATGAGGAAATGGATCCCAAGGAAGAAGAAAGAGTCTTTAGAAAAGCTTTCTTGGACTTGACTAAGATGGTTAGGATCCTATACCAGGAGAGAAATGATAGGATTGCTGGAGAAGGGTCTAGAAACCAAAGAGAAGAAGGAGATTCTTCAGGAGGAAAGAAAGACAAAGATGAGTCTAAGAAAGGGAATGGAGGAAATAGTGATCCTTCATCTCCATCGTCATCCTCATCCTCCACATCATCCTCTTCAAATTTTGTTAATCAGTCACACAAAACAAAAACATCTCTTAAAAATCCTTTGTTAAAGCTTGATGTAAATTTTGAGTTGCCGATTGTTAATGGTGATGTTAATGCAGAAAAATTGGATAACTGGATTAGACAGCTGGAAGTATATCTAAGAATTCATAATTTGCATGATGATGAAACAAAAATCCAATTAGCCTCTTTGAGAATGGATGGAGCAGCTTTGGTTTGGTGGGAAGCCAAAACCAGGGAGGAAATTAAAAATCATGGTAAGATAACTCTAACATGGAATGAGTTTATTACAGCTATTAAGAAACAGTTTTATCCTCTTGCTCATATTCAGAAAGCAATCATGAATTGGCAAAATTTTAGGCAACTTAAGGGTCAAAATGTGCAAGATTATACCCAAGAGTTTAGAAGGAGAGCACTTATACTTGGAGTAGACTTACAAAGTCAAGACACCTTGTTGAAATACATAGGAGGTTTGCACAATTATCTGCAACATACTATTCTAATGTTCAATCCTACCAGCTTAGATGAAGTCTGTGTGCATGCTACGCATTTAGAAGCTAGAGGAAAGAATACTTTTGATGAGGATAGTAATTTCAAAAACAAAGGAAAGAAGAGAGTTGCAAATTCAAGAAAAGAAAAAGGAAAGTTATTTTGCAAGAACTGTTCTAAGACAAGTCATGATGAAGATCATTGCTGGAAGCTTCATCCTGAACTGAAACCAGAAAAATACAAGAACAAAAACAAGACCAAAGAAAAGGAGAAAACTGTTGCAACAGTTGAGCAAGACTTAGGGTCAGAGTCAGGAGATGAGACAAAAAGCATAGGCATGGTTTTGAAGAACATTAAGGGGAAAGAAATGGTGCAAGACACAATTCCTAGTTCTAGCTCTTTGAATTGTCACAAAGATACTCATGATGAAAAGAGGAGGATAGAGCTTTTCCATGTGAGGGTAATTTCAAAGCATACCAAAATTGACACACTATTTGATAGTGGGTCACAAGCTAATCTCATATTTGAAGACTTGGTCAAGCAGCTTAAGCTTGAGACCATTCCACATCCGAAGCCTTATCCACTTGGATGGATATGCAAGGATGCCAATTTTCAAGTCTCAAGGAAGTGCATATTGTGCTTTGCAATAACTGCACACTTTATTGACACAGTGGAACTTGATGTGGTGCCGCTTGATATCTCATGTATTGTTTTGGAAAGTCCTTATTTGTTTGACAGGAAGGCCATCTTTCATCGCCATGAAAACAAGTATCACTTGTTTAAAGATGGTAAAGAGTACATTGTGAGAGATCATAAGAAGAAGATGGAATCTTCTTTACTACATGCAGATCAATTGAAAAGATTGGTTAATGCGAGTCAAAGTCTAACTTTATTGATGTTGAAACGACCAGATTTTGAGCATTTGCCTTCTTATGATGTTGCTAATAATTTGTCTCAGTTTGATAACAGTTTGTCTTTGAGAAAAGATGATGTTATGTTGCGCAAATTGCCTTTTGGGTCAGCCAATGCAGAGAAGGAAGTGTCAATGCAAAGCAGTGCAAGCAAGAAGGACACAAAATTCAGCATGGGAAAAAGTTGGTTTCAGAATGGTACGATTCGCCATGGGAATAGTTTCCAAGGTGAAAGTCATTTTAAGTCTTTCTGGAAGTTTGATCAATGTAGAGAAAGTTTGTTTTCTGTAGATTACAATTGCTGTTCTGCAAATTTTAATCATTTGCAGCATCACTCAGTCAATCTTAGCAATGGTAGATCAGTTGATTCCAGAGACAGGTTAACGTTTTCTCAAAAGCTTCAATTGATGAAATCGGGTAGATTTCAGTTGTTCAAGGGTGGAAGAGTGGAGAATCAGTCTCCACATCATCAGTTTCAGTAATCAGAAAGCTTTTTAGGGTCGAAAAGCTTCCCATTTGGGAGGTGTGATCAGGAGATCAAGTCTCTTGAAGAAAAATGCTCAAAAATGAAGTTGCTCAGAATGGCTCTGAAATAGATCGAATGGAAAGAGCTCGGCGATACGATCCCAACGCCATGAACGGAACTCAAATCCGACGCCGTATGCAGAAGATATTCAGGTTTAAAGATTCGTCAATTTCAATTAAAAAAGGCCAAAATTGACTTATGAAATATTTTTATTAAAAAAAGAATATTCCGTAGAATATTCTGGGAATATTCTGTGGAATATTCTGGGAATATTCTGTGGAATATTCCACAGAATATTCTACAGAATATTTCGGTGGCATCCAATTACAAAGCGCCACGTGGCTAGCCCGGAGGCCGCCACGTGGGCCCCCAAAGCGGATTGAAATGGCGTGTTCAAAAATATGCTTATGCACTCGACAGGTTTCGAACATGGGTCGGGCCTGTATTAACTGGGCGTCTTAACCGTTGGACCACGGTTTAATCGTTGTTTATATATTGCAATGCGCACATATTTAATGTTGGTATTGTATTGGGCGGGGCCCAAAAGGGGGCCAGCCCCCTTCCACATGGAACCACAGCACGAAAACCACAACAAATTTCAGTCGGCGCGCAATGGTTATGGGTATGGTCCCGTGTCAATAGCCCTTGGAGCAGAGTTGTTTAATAAACCACGTTAATATATGGTTGCAACATTATTTAAACTCGCTTTTAACTCCATGTTTGTACAATGAGGCCCGACGGGTGCGGTCCTATGGACCCCCGTGGCCCTACTACTTAGCACCCACTTTTGGCAGTCCGCCCAAATATAGCGCTGAATCCTAATTTGGCGGGGTTAACTGGCAGTGTCTCCAGTTTTAGCTGGAGTTTGTTTAGGCCAACTGGCAGATGGAGTAAATGTGGCATAACTTTGGCTAGGAGAGGTCTTTTGAGACGAATTTTTTATTTATTTTGGGTGTAGAGATCATTCTGGAGCTGTTGGAAGTGTTTTCAGAGCCACCAAGGCATTCTATCTGTGAATTTTACAGCGTTTTTGATCGTGGAGCCATCAGGGCCTAAGGGAAAGAGAGCTGCATTGGACTACCTTCATCCAATGGAGGTGATTTTGTAGTCATTTTAGACTGATTTGGGTCTTCTGAATCTATTTTTGCAGTCCATTTTTCCATTTGAGGCTTTTATACAGATGTAATCTCATTTTAAGCATTTAATCCAAGGAGGACTGAGCCTAATTAGAGGCTTTTGGACCCAGCGGAGGTAGCCCAAGAGAGGGGTGAACCGCTTAAACAATTATCTACTGTTACTCTGTACATTTTGGCTGTTTATTTTCAGATTCTAATAGTTTAAACAGTAAATTTTCATAAGCATGATTTTCCCAAACAAGTTTATACAGTAAATAAAACTTGTTATTTTATCATCAAACCTCTACACTTCAATTGCAGAACATATATTCTTGCTTATTCACACATAAAAACAGATCAATGAATACTTTGAACTTAAAAACAAATACTTTCATTGATCAAGATCATTAGTGATTACATTTTAATTCTTTAGGCAGAGTCTGTAGAAGGGTCAGGTAGCCTCCGGATTCATCCTTTCTAGTAAAGGTGAAATATCTGGTGAATGCCCTCTACAGTCAATCTCTGTATGAGAAATTCTTTGTTCTCACGATTTCGCATTAGATTACTCAGAGCCAAGCTTTGATTAAGAGTTTGTGAAATTTATGCAAGTAAATTGTGTTTTTCGCAAAATTTGATGCTTACTAGGTCGAATTTGCAAAGAGGGGAAGGTCAATTGGTTAGAGAACAAGTTAACTCAACCAAGGAGGGCTAGAGTGCCATTACATCCACCTTCCATTTCATCTCCTATAGCCTTAGAACTGGCCACAAGCATGTCACCCGAGAGGGAGAAGTACATGAGGAAATGGATCCCAAGGAAGAAGAAAGAGTCTTTAGAAAAGCTTTCTTGGATTTGACTGAGATGGTTAGAATCCTATACCAGGAGAGAAATGATAGGATTGTTGGAGAAGGGTCTAGGAACCAAAGAGAAGAAGGAGATTCTTCAGGAGGAAAGAAAGACAAAGATGAGTCTAAGAAAGGGAATGGAGGAAATGGTGATCCACCATCTCCATCGTCATCCTCTTCCTCCACACCATCCTCTTCTACTTCTGAAAATCAGTCACAAAAAACAAAAACATCTTTTAAAAATCCTTTGTTGAATCTTGATGTAAAGTTTGAGTTGCCAATGTTTAATGGTGATGTGAATGTAGAGAAATTGGATAACTGGATTAGACAGCTGGAAGTCTATCTAAGAATTCAGAATTTGCATGAGGATGAAACAAAAATCCAATTAGCCTCTTTGAGAATGGATGGAGCAGCTTTGGTTTGGTGGGAAGCCAAGACTAGAGAGGAGATTAAAAAGCATGGTAAGATAACTCTAACATGGAATGAGTTTATTACATCCATTAAGAAACAGTTTTATCCTCTTGCTCATATTCAGAAAGCAATCATGAATTGGAAAAAATTTAGGCAACTTAAGGGTCAAAATGTGCAAGATTATACCCAAGAGTTTAGAAGGAGAGCACTTCTACTTGGAGTAGACTTACAAAGTCAAGACACCTTGTTGAAATACATAGGAGGTTTGCACAATTACCTACAACATACTATTCTAATGTTTAATCCTACCAGCTTAGATGAAGTCTGTGTGCAGGCTACACATTTAGAAGCTAGAGGAAAGAATATTTTTGATGAGGATAGTAATTTCAAAAACAAAGGAAAAAAGAGAGTTGCAAATTCAAGAAAAGACAAAGGAAAGTTATTTTGCAAGAACTGTTCGAAGACAAGTCATGATGAAGATCATTGTTGGAAGCTTCATCCTGAACTGAAACCAGAAAAATACAAGAACAAAAACAAGACCAAAGAAAAGGAGAAAATTGTTGCAACAGTTGAGCAAGACTTAGGGTCAGACTCAGGAGATGAGACAAAAAGCATAGGCATGGTTTTGAAGAACATTAAGGGGAAAGAAATGGTGCAAGACACAATTCCTAGTTCTAGCTCTTTGAATTGTCACAAAGATACTCATGATGAAAAGAGGAGGATAGAGCTTTTCCATGTGAGGGTAATTTCCAAACATACAAAAATTGACACACTGTTTGATAGTGGATCACAAGCTAATCTTATTTCTGAAGACTTGGTCAAGCAGCTTAAGCTTGAGACCATTCCACATCCGAAGCCTTATCCACTTGGATGGATATGAAAGGATGCCAATTTGCAAGTCTCAAGGAAGTGCATATTTCGCTTTGCAATAACTGCACACTTTATTGACACAGTTCAACTTGATGTGGTGTCGTTTGATATCTCAGGTATTGTTTTGGGAAGTCCTTACTTATTTGACAGGAAGGCCATCTTTCATCGCCATGAAAACAAGTATCACTTGTTCAAAGATGGTAAAGAGTACATTGTGAGAACTCACAAGAAGAAGTTGGAATCTTCTTTACTCCATGCAGGTCAATTGAAAAGACTGGTTAATGCAAGTCAAAGTCTAACTTTGTTGATGTTGAAACGACCAGATTTTGAGCATTTGCCTTTTTATGATGTTGCTAATGATTTGTCTCAGTTTGATAACAGTTTGTCTTTGAGAAAAGATGATGTTATGTTGTGCAAATTACCTTTTGGGTCAGCCAATGCAGAGAATGAAGTGTCAAAGCAAAGTAGTGCAAGCAAGAAGGACACAAAATTCAGCATGGGGCAAAGTTAGTTTCAGAATGGTAGAATTCGCCATGGGAACAGTTTGCAAGGTGAAAGTCATTTTAAGTCTTTCTGGAAGTTTGATCAATGTAGAGAAAGTTTGTTTTCTGCAGATTTTAATTGTTGTTCTGCAAATTTTAATCATTTGCATCATGACTCCATCAATTTAAGCAATGGTCGATCAGTTGATTCCAGAGACAGACTGTCATTTTCTCAAAAGCTTAATTTGATGAAATCGGGTAGATTTCAGTTATTCAAGGGAGGAAGAGTGGAGAATCAGTCTCCACATCATTAGTTTCAGTAATCAGAAAGATTTTGAGGGTCCAAAAGCTTCCCATTTGGGAGGTGTGATCAGGAGATCAAGTCTCTTGAAGAAAAATGCTCAAAAATGAAGTTGCTCAGAATTGCTCCAAAACAGATCGACTGGAAAGAGCTCGTCAATACGATCCCAACGCCGTGAACGGCACTCAAATCCGACGCCGTATGCAGAAGTTATTCAACGTTGAAGTTCGCCAGTTTCAATTAAAAAAGGCCAAAATTTGACTTTGGGAAAAAATATATTTTTATTAAAAAAAGAATATTCCACAGAATATTCTGTGGAATATTCTGCTTGTGGCCAATTACAGAGTGCCACGTGGCTAGCCCGGAGGCAGCCACGTGGGCCCCCAAAGCAGATTAAAATGGCGTGTTCAAAAAATATGTTTATGCACTCGACGGGTTTCGAACATGGGTCGGGCCTGTATTAACCGGGTGTCTTAACCGTTGGACCACGGTTTAATCGTTGTTTATATATTGCAACGCGCACATATTTAATGTTGGTATTGTATTGGGCAGGGCCCAAAAGGGGGCCAGCCCCCTTCCACATGGAACCACAACACGAAAACCACAACCAATTTCAGTCGGCGCGCAATGGTTATGGGTATGGTCTCGTGTCAATAGCCCTTGGAGCGGAGTTGTTTAATAAACCACGTTAATATATGGTTGCAACATTATTTAAACCCGCTTTTAACTCCATGTTTGTACAATGAGGCCCGACGGGTGCGGTCCTATGGACCCCTGTGGCCCTACTACTTAGCACCCACTTTTGGCAGTCCACCCAAATATAGCGCCGACTCCTAATTTGGCGGGGTTAACTGGCAGTGTCTCCAGTTTTAGCTGGAGTTTGTTTAGGCCAACTGGCAGATGGAGTAAATGTGGCATAACTTTGGCTAGAGAGGTCTTTTTTTGATACGAATTTTTTTTTTATTTTGGGTGTAGAGATCATTCTGGAGCTGTTGGAAGTGTTTGCAGAGCCACCAAGGCATTCTATCTGTGAATTTTACAGCGTTTGTGATCGTGGAGCCATCAGGGCCTAAGGGAAAGAGAGCTGCATTGGACTACCTTCATCCAATGGAGGTGATTTTGTAGACATTTTAGACTCGATTTGGGTCTCTGAATCTATTTTTGCAAGTATTTTGCCATTTGAGGTTTCTATGTATGTAATCTCATTTAAGCATTTAACTAAAAGAGGACCGAGCCTAATTATAGGGCTTGAGACCCAATGAGGTAGCCCAAGAGAGGGGTGAACCGCTTAAACAATTATCTCGTCATCAGAGTATTTTCAATATTTTCAGATTCTATAATAAAATAAAGGAATTTTTATAAGCATGCTTTTCCCAAACAATATACAAGAACAAAACTTCTCATATTTTATCATCAAACCTCTACACTTCAATTGCGTAATATATATTCTTGCTTATTCACACATGTGCGTATCAATGAATACTTTGAACTTAAAAACAAATAATTTCATTGATCAAGATCATTAGTGATTACATTTTATTTCTTTAGGCAGAGTTTGTAGAAGGGCTAGGTAGCCTCCGGATTCATCCTTTCTAGTAAAGGTGAAATATCCGGTGAATGCCCTCTACAGTCAATCTCTGTATGAGAAATTCTTTGTTCTCACGATTTCAGATTAGGTTGGTATCGGAGCCAAGTTTTTGCTTAAGAGTTTGTGAAATTTATGCAAGTAAATTGTGTTATTCTGCAAAATTTGATGCTTACTAGGCTGAAATTGCAAAGAGGGGAAGGTCAATTGGTTAGAGAACAAGTTAATCCTCAACCAAGGAGGGCTAGAGTGCCATTACATCCACCTTCCATTTCATCCTCCATAGCCTTAGAATCAGCCACAAGCATGTCATCCAGAGAAGGAGAAGTACATGAGGAAATGGATCCCAAGGAAGAAGAAAGAGTCTTTAGAAAAGCTTTCTTGGACTTGACTGAGATGGTTAGGATCCTATACCAGGAGAGAAATGATAGGATTGCTGGAGAAGGGTCTAGGAACCAAAGAGAAGAAGGAGATTCTTCAGGAGGAAAGAAAGACAAAGATGAGTCTAAGAAAGGGAATGGAGGAAATGGTGATCCACCATCTCCATCATCATCCTCTTCCTCCACATCATCCTCTTCTACTTCTGAAAATCAGTCACAAAAAACAAAAATATCTTTTAAAAATCCTTTGTTGAAGCTTGATGTAAAGTTTGAGTTGCCAATGTTTAATGGTGATGTGAATGCAGAGAAATTGGATAACTGGATTAGACAACTGGAAGTCTATCTAAGAATTCAGAATTTGCATGATGATGAAACAAAAATCCAATTAGCCTCTTTGAGAATGGATGGAGCAGCTTTGGTTTGGTGGGGAAGCCAAGACTAGAGAGGAGATTAAAAAGCATGGTACGATAACTCTAACATGGAATGAGTTTATTACAGCCATTAAGAAACAATTTTATCCTCTTGCTCATATTCAGAAAGCCATCATGAATTGGCAAAATTTTAGGCAACTTAAAGGTCAAAGTGTGCAAGATTATACCCAAGAGTTTAGAAGGAGAGCACTTCTACTTGGAGTAGACTTAAAAAGTCAAGATACCTTGTTGAAATACATTCGAGGTTTGCACAATTATCTGCAACATACTATCCTAATGTTTAATCCTACCAGCTTAGATGAAGTTTGTGTGCAGGCTACACATTTAGAAGCTAGAGGAAAGAATGCTTTTGATGCTTTTAATGAGGATAGTAATTTTAAAAACAAAGGAAAGAAGAGAGTTGCTAATTCAAGAAAGGAAAAAGGAAAGTTCTTTTGCAAGAACTGTTCGAAGACAAGTCATGAGGAATATCATTGTTGGAAGCTTCATCCTGAACTGAAACCAGAAAAATTCAAGAACAAAAACAAGACCAAAGAAAAGGAGAAAACTGTTGCAACAGTTGAGCAAGACGTAGGGTCAGACTCAGGAGATGAGACAAAAAGCATATGCATGGTTTTAAAGAACACTAAGGGGAAAGAAGTGGTGCAAGACACAATTCCTAGTTATAGCTCTTTGAATTGTCACAAAGATACTCATGATGAAAAGAGAAGAATAGAGCTTTTCCATGTGAGGGTTATTTCAAAACATACCAAAATTGACACACTATTTGACAGTGGGTCACAAGCTAATCTTATTTCTGAAGATTTGGTCAAGCAGCTTAAACTTGAGACCATTCCACATCCGAAGCCTTATCCACTTGGATGGATATGCAAGGATGCCAATTTGCAAGTCTCAAGGAAGTGCATATTGCGCTTTTCAATAACTGCACACTTTATTGACACAGTGGAACTTGATGTGGTGCCGCTTGATATCTCAGGTATTGTTTTGGGAAGTCCTTATTTATTTGACAGGAAGGCTATCTTTCATCGCCATGAAAACAAGTATCACTTGTTCAAAGATGGTAAAGAGTACATTGTGAGAGCTCACAAGAAGAATTTGGAATCTTCTTTACTACATGCAGGTCAATTGAAGAGACTGGTTAATGCAAGTCAAAGTCTAACTTTGTTGATGTTGAAACGACCAGATTTTGAGCATTTGCCTTTTTATGATGTTGCTAATGATTTGTCTCAGTTTGATAACAGTTTGTCTTTGAAAAAAGATGATGTTGTGTTGCACAAATTACCTTTTGGGTCAGCCAATGCAGTGAATGAAGTGTCAAAGCAAAGCAGTGCAAGCAAGGAGGACACAAAATTCAGCATGGGAAAAAGTTGGTTTCAGAATGGTAGAATTCGCCATGGGAACAGTTTGCAAGGTGAAAGTCATTTTAAGTCTTCTGGAAAGTTTGATCAATGTAGAGAAAGTTTGTTTTCTGCAGATTACAATTTCTGTTCTGCAAATTTTAATCATTTGCATCATGACTCAGTCAATCTTAGCAATGGTAGATCAGTTGATTCCAGAGACAGGTTATCGTTTTCTCAAAAGCTTTAGTTGATGAAATCGGGTATATTTCAGTTGTTCAAGGGTGGAAGAGTGGAGAATCAGTCTCCACATCATTAGTTTCAGTAATCAAAAAGCTTTTGAGGGTCCAAAAGCTTCCCATTTGGGAGGTGTGATCAGGAGATCAAGTCTCTTGAAGAAAAAATGCTCAAAAATGAAGTTGCTCAGAATGGCTCCAAAACAGATCGACTGGAAAGAGCTCGTCAATACGATCCCAACGCCGTGAACGGCACTCAAATCCGACGCCGTATGCAGAAGTTATTCAGCGTTGAAGTTCGCCAGTTTCAATTAAAAAAGGCCAAAATTTGACTTTGGGAAAAAATATATTTTTATTAAAAAAAGAATATTCCACAGAATATTCTGGGAATATTCCATGGGATATTCCACAGAATATTCTGTGGAATATTCCGCTTGTGGCCAATTACAGAGCACCACGTGGCTAGCCCGGAGGCCGCCACGTGGCCCCCAAAGCAATTAAAATGGCTTGTTCAAAGAAAAATATGTTTATGCACTCGATTTGTTTCGAACATGGGTCGGCCCAAAGATAATCAAGGTCTTAACCAAGGTCATTTCTTAACCAAGGACCATGGTTTAATCGTTGTTTATATATTGTACGCGCATTATTTAATGTTGGTATTGTATCATGGGCGCAAAAAGGGGGCTGTGCTTCCCTTCCACATGGAACTACATATAACGTAAAAACCACAACAAATTTCAAATGGCGCGCAATGGTTATGGGTATGGTCCCGTGTCATTAGCCTTTGGAGCGGAGTGTTTAATAATCCACGTTCACAAATGGTTGCAACATTGTATAAACTTTAATCACCGCCGCGTTTAACTCAACATCTGTTCAATTAGGCCCGACGGGTGCGGTCCTATGGACCCCCGTGGCCTATACTTTAGCACCCATGCTTGGCGGAACCCCTAAAATTTAGCGCCACCCATCAAATTTGTCGGTATTATCTGCAGTGTCTCCAGTTTTAGCTGGGGTTTGTTTAGTTCCACTGGCAGAGGGAGTAAATGTGCCATAATTTGGGCTAGGAGAGGCCATTTGAAACGATTTATTTATTTATTTTGGGTGTAGAGATCATTATGGAGCTGTTGGAAGTGTTTTCAAAGCCACCAGGGCATTCTATCTGCGAATTTTACAGCGTTTTTGATCGTGGAGCCATCAGGGCCTAAGGGAAAGAGAGCTGCATTGGACTACCTTCTTCCAATGGAGGTGATTTTGTAGTCATTTTAGACTAATTTGGGTCTTCTGAATCTGTTTTTGCAGTCTATTTTTCCATTTGAGGCTTTTATATAGATGTAATCTCATTTTAATCATTTAATCAAAGGAGGACTAAGCCTAATTAGAGGCTTTTGGACCCAGCGGAGGTAGCCCAAGAGAGGGGTGAACCGCTTAAACAATTATCTGCTGTCACTCTGTATATTTTGGCTGTTTATTTTCAGATTCTGATAGTTTAAACAGTAAATTTTCATAAGCATGCTTTTCCCAAACAAGTTTATATAGTAAATAAAACTTGTTATTTTATCATCAAACCTCTACACTTCAATTGCAGAACATATATTCTTGCTTATTCACACATAAAAACAGATCAATGAATACTTTGAACTTAAAAACAAATAATTTCATTGATCAAGATCATTAGTGATTACATTTTATTTCTTTAGGCAGAGTCTGTAGAAGGGCCAGGTAGCCTCCGGATTCATCCTTTCTAGTAAAGGTGAAATATCCGGTGAATGCCCCTACAGTCAATCTCTGTATGAGAAATTATTTGTTCTCACGATTTCAGATCAGGTTGGTATCAGAGCTCAAGGTTTTGCTTAAGAGTTTGTGAAATTTGTGCAAGTAAATTGTGTTATTCTGCAAAATTTGATGCTTACTAGGCTGAAATTGCAAAGAGGCGAAGGTCAATTGGTTAGAGAACAAGTTAATCCTCAACCAAAGAGGGCTAGAGTGCCATTACATCCACCTTCCATTTCATCCTCATTAGCCTTAGATTCAGCCACAAACATGTCTTCCAGAGAAGGAGAAGTACATGAGGAAATGGATCCCAAGGAAGAAGAAAGAGTCTTTAGAAAAGCTTTCTTGGACTTGACTGAGATGGTTAGGATCCTATACCAAGAGAGAAATGATAGGATTGCTGGAGAAGGGTCTAGAAACCAAAGAGAAGAAGGAGATTCTTCAGGAGGAAAGAAAGACAAAGATGAGTCTAAGAAAGGGAATGGAGGAAATAGTGATCCTTCATCTCCATCGTCATCCTCATCCTCTACATCATCCTCTTCAACTTCTGTTAATCAGTCACACAAAACAAAAACATCTCTTAAAAATCCTTTGTTAAAGCTTGATGTAAAGTTTGATTTGCTGATGTTTAATGGTGATGTTAATGCAGAAAAATTGGATAACTGGATTAGACAGCTGGAAGTCTATCTAAGAATTCAGAATTTGCATGATGATGAAACAAAAATCCAATTAGCCTCTTTGAGAATGGATGGAGCAGCTTTGGTTTGGTGGGAAGCCAAGACTAGAGAGGAGATTAAAAAGCATGGTAAGATAACTCTAACATGGAATGAGTTTATTACTGCTATTAAGAAACAGTTTTATCCTCTTGCTCATATTCAAAAAGCAATCATGAATTGGCAAAGTTTTAGGAAACTTAACGGTCAAAATGTGCAAGATTATACCCAAGAGTTTAGAAGGAGAGCACTTCTACTTGGAGTAGACTTACAAATTCAAGATACCTTGTTGAAATACATAGGAGGTTTGCACAATTACCTGCAACATACTATCCTAATGTTTAATCCTACCAGCTTAGATGAAGTCTGTGTGCAGGCTACACATTTAGAAGCTAGAGGAAAGAATGCTTTTGATGCTTTTGATGAGGATAGTAATTTCAAAAACAAAGGAAAGAAGAGAGTTGCAAATTCAAGAAAGGACAAAGGAAAGTTCGTTTGCAAGAACTGTTCGAAGACAAGTCATGATGAAGATCATTGTTGGAAGCTTCATCCTGAACTGAAACCATAAAAATTCAAGAACAAAAACAAGCCCAAAGAAAAGGAGAAAACTGTAGCAACAGTTGAGCAAGACTTAGGGTCAGACTCAGGAGATGAGACAAAAAGCATAGGCATGGTTTTAAATAGCATTAAGGGGAAAGAAGTGGTGCAAGACACAATTCCTAGTTATAGCTCTTTGAATTGTCACAAAGATACTCATGATGAAAAGAGGAGGATAGAGCTTTTCCATGTGAGGGTAATTTCAAAACATACCAAAATTGACACACTATTTGACAGTGGGTCACAAGCGAATCTTATATCTGAAGACTTGGTCAAGCAACTTAAACTTGAGACCATTCCACATCCGAAGCCTTATCCACTTGGATGGATATGCAAGGATGCCAATTTGCAAGTTTCAAGGAAGTGCATATTGCGCTTTGCAATAACTGCACACTTTATTGACACAATTGAACTTGATGTGGTGCCGCTTGATATCTCAGGTATTGTTTTGGGAAGTCCTTATTTATTTGACAGGAAGGCTATCTTTCATCGCCATGAAAACAAGTATCACTTGTTCAAAAATGGTAAAGAGTACATTATGAGAGCTCACAAGAAGAAGTTGGAATCTTCTTTACTCCATGCAAGTCAATTGAAAACACTGGTTAATGCAAGTCAAAGTCTAACTTTGTTAATGTTGAAACGACTAGATTTTGAGCATTCGCCTTTTTATGATGTTGCTAATGATTTGTCTCAGTTTAATAATAGTTTGTATTTGAAAGAAGATGATGTTATGTTGCACAAATTACCTTTTGGGTCAGCCAATGTAGTGAATGAAGTGTCAAATCAAAGCAGTGCAAGCAAGAAGGACACACAATTCAACATGGGAAAAAGTTGGTTTCAGAATGGTAGAATTTTCCATGGGAACAATTTGTAAGGTGAAGGTTATTTTAAGTCTTCTAGGAAGTTTGATTAGTGTAGAAAAAGTTTGTTTTCTGCAGATTACAATTTCTATTCTGCAAATTTTAATCATTTGCATCATGACTCCGTCAATCTTAGCAGTGGTCAATCTGTTGATTCCAGAGAAAGATTATCATTTTCTCAAAAGCTTCATTTGATGAAATCGGGTAGATTTCAGTTATTCAAGGGTGGAAGAGTGGAGAATCAGTCTCCACATCATTAGTTTCAGTAATCAGAAAGCTTTTGAGGGTCCAAAAGCTTCCCATTTGGGAGGTGTGATCAGGAGATCAAGTCTCTTGAAGAAAAATGCTCAAAAATGAAGTTGCTCAGAATGGCTCCGAAATAGATCGATTGGAAAGAGCTTGGTGATACGATCCCAACGCCATGAACGGCACTCAAATCCGACGTCGTATGCAGAAGATATTCAGGTTTAAAGATTCGTCAATTTCAGTTAAAAAAGGCCAAAATTTGACTTTGGGAAAAAATATATTTTATTAAAAAAAAATATTCCACAGAATATTATGGGAATATTCCATGGAATATTCCACAAAATATTCTGTGGAATATTCCACTTGTGGCCAATTACAGAGCGCCACATGGCTAGCCCAGAGGCCGCCACGTGGGCCCCCCCAAGTCGGTTTGGAATGGCATTTCAAAAATTTGTATGAAGTCTTCGGCCAGATTCGAACGCAGGACTGGGCGGATAACAACCCAACGGTCTAACTGTTGGACCACAAGTCCCGTTTGTTAAATGGTTGGCGGCAAATGTATATTTAAACTGTGTGTTATTTTGGGCGGGGCCCGAAAGGGGGCCAGCCCCTAAGGGCCAGCCCCCTATTACATATCACCTACAGCCGAGAACCCAAGGCTTAATGCATCAGCGTGCTATGGTAACGTGTGGTCACACGGACTGGAGGAGGGTGCGGATAAAACGTTTTAAAATCCGTTCAAACTTTATTATATGCCAACAGACCTCCGAACGGTGCGGACATGGGGTGCTTATCCTCTAGCCCCCTACTTTGGCGGAAATTATGGTGGAGTGCCCCAAATATAGCGCCAAATCCAAATTTGTCGGTATTATCTGGAGTTTCTCCAGATTTAACTGGAGTATGTTTAGGCCAACTGGCAGATGGAGTAAATGTGGCATAACTTGGGCTAGGAGAGGTCTTTTGAGACGAATTTTTTTATTATTTTGAGTGGAGAGATCATTCTGGAGCTGTTGGAAGTGTTTGCAGAGCCACCAGGGAATTTTATCTGCGAATTTTATAGCATTTTTGATCGTGGAGCCATCAGGGCCTAAGGGAAAGAGAGCTGCATTGGACTACCTTCATCCAATGGAGGTGATTTTGTAGTCATTTTAGACTGATTTGGGTCTTCTGAATCTATTTATGCAGTATATTTTTCCATTTGAGGCTTTTATACAGATGTAATCTCATTTTAAGCATTTAATCAAAGGAGGACTGAGCCTAATTAGAGGCTTTTGGACCTAGCGGAGGTAGCCCAAGAGAGGGGTGAACCGCTTAAACAATTATCTGCTGTCACTCTGTATATTTTGGCTGTTTATTTTCAGATTCTGATAGTTTAAACAGTAAATTTTTATAAGCATGCTTTTCCCAAACAAGTTTATACAGTAAACAAAACTTGTTATTTTATCATCAAACCTCTACACTTCAATTGCAGAACATATATTCTTGCTTATTCACACATAAAAACAGATCAATGAATACTTTGAACTTAAAAACAAATACTTTCATTGATCAAGATCATTAGTGATTACATTTTATTTCTTTAGGCAGAGTCTGTAGAAGGGACAGGTAGCCTCCGGATTCATCCTTTCTAGTAAAGGTGAAATATTCGGTGAATGCCCTCTACAGTCAATCTCTGTATGAGAAATTCTTTGTTCTCACGATTTCAGATCAGGTTGGTATTAGAGCTCTAGGTTTTTCTTAAGAGTTTGTGAAATTTGTGCAAGTAAATTGTGTTATTCTGCAAATCTTGATGCTTACTAGGCTGAAATTGCAAAGAGGGGAAGGTCAATTGGTTAGAGAACAAGTTAATCCTCAACCAAGGAGGGCTAGAGTGCCATTACATCCACCTTCCATTTCATCCTCAATAGCCTTAGAATCAGCCACAAGCATGTCATCCAGAGAAGGAGAAGTACATGAGGAAATGGATCCCAAGGAAGAAGAAAGAGTCTTTAGAAAATCTTTCTTGGACTTGACTGAGATGGTTAGGATCCTATACCAGGAGAGAAATGATAGGATTGCTAGAGAAGGGTCTAGGAACCAAAGAGAAGAAGGAGGTTCTTCAGGAGGGAAGAAAGACAAAGATGAGTCTAAGAAAGGGAATGGAGGAAATGGTGATCCTTCATCTCCATCGTCATCCTCTTCCTCCACATCATCCTCTTCTACTTCTGTTAATCAGTCACACAAAACAAAAACATCTTTTAAAAATCCTTTGTTAAAGCTTGATGTGAAGTTTGAGTTGCCGATGTTTAATGGTGATGTTAATGCAGAAAAATTGGATAACTAGATTAGACAGCTGGATGTCTATCTAAGAATTCATAATTTGCATGATGATGAAACAAAAATTCAATTAGCCTCTTTGAGAATGGATGGAGCAGCTTTGGTTTGGTGGGAAGCCAAGACCAGGGAGGAAATTAAAAAGCATGGTAAGATAACTCTAACTTGGAATGAGTTTATTACAGCTATTAAGAAACAGTTTTATCCTCTTGCTCATATTCAGAAAGCAATCATGAATTGGCAAAGTTTTAGGCAACTTAAGGGTCAAAATGTGCAAGATTATACCCAAGAGTTTAGAAGGAGAGCACTTCTACTTGGAGTAGACTTACAAAGTCAAGATACCTTGTTGAAATACATAGGAGGTTTGCACAATTATCTGCAACATACTATTCTATTGTTCAATCCTACCAGCTTAGATGAAGTCTGTGTGCAGGCTACACATTTAGAAGCTAGAGGAAAGAATGCTTTTGATGCTTTTGATGAGGATAGTACTTTTAAAAACAAAGGAAAGAAGAGAGTTGCTAATTCAAGAAAAGACAAAGGAAAGTTCTTTTGCAAGAACTGTTCGAAGACAAGTCATGATGAAGATCATTGTTGGAAGCTTCATCCTGAACTGAAACCAGAAAAATTCAAGAACAAAAACAAGACCAAAGAAAAGGAGAAAATTGTTGCAACAGTTGAGCAAGACTTAGGGTCAGACTCAGGAGATGAGACAAAAAGCATAGGCATGGTTTTGAAGAACATTAAGGGGAAAGAAATGGTGCAAGACACAATTCCTAGTTCTAGCTCTTTGAATTGTCACAAAGATACTCATGATGAAAAGAGGAGGATAGAGCTTTTCCATGTGAGGGTAATTTCAAAACATACCAAAATTGACACACTGTTTGATAGTGGGTCACAAGCTAATCTTATTTCTGAAGACTTGGTCAAGCAGCTGAAACTTGAGACCATTCCACATCCGAAGCCTTATCCACTTGGATGGATATGCAAGGATGCCAATTTGCAAGTCTCAAGGAAGTGCATATTGCGCTTTGCAATAACTGCACACTTTATTGACACAGTGGAACTTGATGTGGTGCCGCTTGATATCTCAGGTATTGTTTTGGGAAGTCCTTATTTGTTTGACAGGAAGGCTATCTTTCATCGCCATGAAAACAAGTATCACTTGTTCAAAGATGGTAAAGAGTACATTGTGAGAGCTCATAAGAAGAAGCTGGAATCTTCTTTACTACATGCAGGTCAATTGAAGAGACTGGTTAATGCAAGTCAAAGTTTAACTCTGTTGATGTTAAAACAACCAGATTTTGAGCATTCGTCTTTTTATGATGTTGCTAATTAATATGTCCTCGGTTTGATAACGGTTGTCTTTGAAAGAAGATGATGTTGTGTTGCACAAATTACCTTACAGGTCAGCCAAGTACGAGAGAATGAAGTGTCGAAACCTTAAAAACGTGCAGACGAAGGACACAAAATTCGGCATGGAGAAAAATTGGTTTCGAAATGGTACAATTCGCCATGGGAACGGTTGCAAGTCAATCTTAGCAATGGTAGATCAGTTGATTCAGAGGCAAGTTGTCATTTCCTCAAAAGCTTTAGTGCAGTGAAATCGGGTAGATTTCGGTTGTTCAAAGGTGAGTGGAGAATCGGTCTCACAT
The DNA here is from genome assembly GCA_034641835.2 of Pinus albicaulis. Taxonomy (NCBI): domain Eukaryota; kingdom Viridiplantae; phylum Streptophyta; class Pinopsida; order Pinales; family Pinaceae; genus Pinus; species Pinus albicaulis. The sequence continues at coordinate 463,903,029 of CM076576.1, forward strand.
TGCTCCGGTTTACTAGTCGGAGAAATCTTTTGAGGGTCCAAAAGCTTCCCATTTGGGAGGTGTGATCGGGAGATCAAGTCTCTTGAAGAAAAATGCTCAAAAATGAAGTTGCCAACAAATTGCTCCGAGACGGATCGAATGGAAAGAGCTCGGCGATACGATCCCAACACGTGAACGGCACTCAAATCAGAAGCGCCGTATGAAGAAGTTGTTGCACTTTAAAATGTGATAACCTTCCATTTTGAAAGGAAATCTTTTAATTCTATGTGTGGAAATTTTTTTTATTTTAATTCAAATTATATTAATGTTTTATATATATATATATAAATATTTAATATTTTATTTGATTTTAAAAAAATCATATATTATATTAAGTTATATATATATATAAATTAAATATTAAAATTTTTTTAATTAAATTAATTAAAATACTATACATTAGTTTAAAAAAAAAAAACTATGTTATAACAAAGTTTCTAAGGCTTAGCATTCAACGTAATGTTGAAAATTTATGAAACGGTTCAAACCCACTATCCTAAAGTTGTTAATGGGCACGTGGTTTAGTATTTGGAGCGGAGTTATGGGTCATGGTCACGAGGGCCCAGGGCGGGGGGACGGAGCTATATTCCATATGCGGGTTTAAAACTCAAGCACGTTCAAACAAACTCACGGTTGGTCCGTGGCCCTATTTTCTAGCACCTTAAGTTGGCGGGGATAAATGGCGGATTCCGCCTATTTTGGTGGCCGCCCTAATTTGGCGGGACTATGCGCGGTCGGCCAGTTGCTTCGGAGTTTTTGTTTGGCGGTAGGTTAGGTAAATGTTGGCATAACTTTGGCTAGGAAGGCCTTTTGATACGAATTTTTTTTTGATTTTGGGTCTCTTCGTATTCTGGAGCTATGGAAAGTGTTTTCAGAGCCATCAGGGCCTTCTATCTGCGAATTTTACAGCGTTTTTATCATGGAGCCATCGAGCTAAGGGAAGAGAGCTTGCATTGGACTACCTTCATCCGTGGAGGTGATTTTGTAGTCATTTTAGACTGATTTGGATCTTCTGAATCTATTTTTTGCAGTCTATTTTTCCATTTGAAGACTTTATACGGATGTAATCTCATTTGTGATTAATCAAAGGAGAAAAGCCTAATTAGAGGCTTTTGGACCCGGCGGAGGTAGCCCAAGAGAGGGGTGAACCGCTTAAACAATTATCTGTTGTCACTGCGTGTATATTTTAGGCGTTTGTTTATTTTCAGATTCGATAGTTTAAATAGTAAATTTTCATAAGCATGATTTTCCCAAACAAGTTTATACGATAAACAAAACTTGTTATTTTATCATCAAACCTCTACACTTCGATTGCGAACATATATTCTTGCTTATTCACACATAAAAACGGATCAATGAATACTTTGAAATTAAAAAAATACTTTCATTGATCAAGATCATTAATTCATTTTATTTCTTTAGGCGAGTACGTAGAAGGGCAGGGTAGCCTCTGGATTCATCCTTTCTAGTAAAGGGTGAAATCCTCCAGAGTGAATACCTCTACGGTCGATCTCCCCGTATGAGAAATTATTTGTTCTCACGATTTCAGATCACCTATGGTATGATTCTACATGTCGTGCCGTGTGAGGTCGCTCGACCGGGCGCGTTCGGTCCAAGCCATTTCGTTCGAGGGTGCATGTATTAGTTTTGTTAATTTGTTACCGCACGAGTTCCTTGTGCACATTCAGGTGGCCCATTTGGCATTTGTTCCCTTGTGGCATCGTTCGGTCTGGCCCACCATGTCACACCATGTGAGGGCACCCGACCAAGCACATTTGGGTTGGGTCATTTCGTTCGAGGGCGCTCGTACCAGTTTTGCTAAACTGTGATCGCCCGAGTGCCTTGTGCATGTTCAGGCCTCCCGTTTGTCGTTTGCTCCCTTGTGCACGTTCGGGCGCATCGTTTGCCGTTTTCTCCCTTGTGGCATCGTTTGGTCGAGTGCATCGTGTCGTGTCATGTGAGGTTGCTCGATAGGGCGCTTTTGGGTTGGGCCATTTCATTCAAGGGCACCCGCATAAGTTTTTCTATGTTGTGACCAGCCAGGTGCCTTATGCACGTTCAGGTGGTCCGTTTTCCCTTTGATCCGTTGTGGCATAGGTCGGTCGGGAGCGCTGTGTGTGGTCACCTGACCGAGCGCATTCGGGTTAAGTCATTTCGTTAGAGGGCATCCATATCAATTTTGCTAATTTGTGACCGACCGGGTGCCTTGTGCATGTTTGTTCGACCCATACCATTTTCTCCCTTGTGGCATCGTTCGGTCAAGTGCGCCGTGTCACGTCGTGTGAGGATGCCCGACCTGGCCCATTCGGGTTGGGCCATTTCGTTAGAGGGCGCCCATATCAGGTTTTCTAAGTTGTGACCGTCGGGGTGCCTTGTGCATGTTGGGGCAACCCGTTTTCTGTTTGGTCTGCTGTGGCATCGTTCGGTCAGGCTCGCCATGTCGCGCCGTGTGAGGGTGCTAGACCAAGCATGTTCGGGTTGGGTCATTTCGTTCGAGGGCGCTCGTACCAGTTTTTCTATGTTGTGATCGCCAGGGTGCCTTGTGCACGTTCAGGCAGCCCGTTTTCCCTTTGCTCCATTGTGCATGTTCGAGCGGCCCATTTTCCATTTTCTACCTTGTGGCATCGTTCGGCCGGGCGCGCCGTGTTGCACCGTGTGAGGTCGCCCGACGGGGCATGTTCAGGTCAGACCATTTCGTTCAAGGACACCCGTATCAGTTTTTCTATGTTTTGACCACCCAGGTGCCTTGTGCACATTTAGGAAGTCCATTTTTTGTTTGCTCCCTTGTGGCATAGTTTGGTCGAGTGCACTGTGTGAGGTCGCCCGACCAGGCACATTCGGGTCAGGTCGTTTCATTAGAGGGCACCGGTATTAGTTTTGCTAAGTTGTGACTGCCCTGGTGCCTTGTGCACGTTTGGGTGGCACATTTTCCATTCGCTCCCATGTGGCATCGTTCGGTCGGGCGCGTCTCGTCGCCTCGTTTTACGTTGCACGACCAAGTGTGTTTGGGTCTGGCTGTTTCGTTCAAGGACACCCGTATCAGTTTTTCTAAGTTGTGACTGCCCGAGTGCCTTTTGCACATTCAAATGGCCCCTTTTCCATTTGCTATCTTCTGGCATCGTTCGTTCGGGCATGTCGTGTGAGGACACCCGACCGGGTGCGTTCGGGTTAGTCATTTTGTTTAAGGGTGCCTGTATCAGTTTTTATAAGTTGTGACGAACCGAGTGCCTTGTAGACGTTCAGGCGACCTGCTTTCCATTTCCTCCCTTATGGCATCGTTCGGTTAGGCATGTTGTGTCGCGCCGTGTGAGGTCGCCGGACCGGGCGTGTTTGGGTCGGGCCATTTTGTTCAAGGGCACCAGTATCAATTTTGCTAAGTTGTGACTACCCAGGTCCCTTGTGCACATTCGGGTGGCCCGTTTGCTGTTTTATCCCCTGTGGTATCGTTCGTCGTGTCATGCCATGTGAGGTCGCTCGACCGGGTGCGTTCGGGCCGGGTCATTTCACTCGAGGGCACCCGTATTAGTTTTGTTAAGTTGTGACTGCCCAGGTGCTTTGTGCACATTCAGGCAGCCCATTTGCTGTTTGTTCCCTTGTGGCATCGTTCGGTCGGGCATGATATGTCGCATCGTGTGAGGTCACCCGACCGGGCGTGTTCGGTTCAGGTCGGGCCATTTCTTTCAAGGGAAACCGTATGAATTTTTCTAATTTGTGATTGATCGTGTGCCTTGTGCGCATTCAAGCAGCCCGTTTTTCGTTTGCTCCCCTTGTGGCATCGTTCGGTCAGTCGCGCTGTGTGAGGTCGCCCAACCGAACGCGTCTGGGTTGGGCTGTTTGTTCGAGGGCACCTGTATCAGTTTTGCTAATTTGTGACTGCCTGGGTTCCTTGTGCACATTGGGGAGACCCATTCGCCATTTTCTCCCTTGTGGCATCGTTCGGTAGGGCACACCGTGTCGCATCGTGTGAGGTTGCCTGACCGGGCATGTTCAGGTCCGGTCGTTTTGTTCGAGGCTGCCTATATTAGTTTCACATTTTCTCCCTTGTGGCATCGTTCGGTTGGGTGCGCCGTGTGAGGTCGCCCAACTTGGCGCGCTCGGGTGGGTCTGTTTCATTCGAGGGCACCCATATCAGTTTTTCTAGGTTGTGCCTGCCTAGGTGCCTTGTCCACATTCGGGTGGCCCGTTTGCTATTTTATCCCTTGTGGCATCATTCGTTCAGGTGCTCCATGTTGCGCCGTGTGATGTTGCCCGACCGAGCACGTTTGGGTTGAGTCGTTTCGTTCGAGGGCACCTGTATAAGTTTTGGTAAGTTGTGGCTTCCCGGGTGCCTTATGCACGTTCGGGTGACCCGTTTGTCATTTTCTCCCATGTGGCATCGTTCGGTTGGGCACGTCGTGTCGCGCCTTGTGAGGTCACCTGACCCTGCGCGCTCGGGTCAGGTTGTTTCTTTCAAGGGCGCCCGTATCAGTTTTGCTAAGTTGTGACCGCCCGGGTGCCTTGTGCATGTTTGGGACCCCTTTTTCCATTTTCTTCCCTATGGTATCGTTCGTCGTGTCGCGCCTGTGAGGTCGCCCGAATGGTCGTGTTTGGGCCAGGAAGTTTCGTTTTAGGGTGCCCGTGTCAGTTTTGTGAATTTGTGACCACCCGGGTCACTTGTGCACGTTCAGGCGGCCCATTTTCCATTTGTTACCTTGTGGCATCGTTTCATCGGGTGCACCATGTCGCGCCATGTGAGGGCACTCAACTAAGCATGTGTGGGTCAGGTTGTTTCATTCGAGGGTGTCTGCATTAGTTTTGCAAAGTTGTGATTGCCTGGGTGCCTTGTGCACGTTTGGGCAACCCATTTTCCCTTTGCTCCCTTGTGCACATTCAGGTGGCCCATTTTCCGTTTTCTCCCTTGTGGCATCATTCGGTCGGGTGTGCCATGTCATGCCGTGTGAGGTCACCTGTATCATTTTTTCTAAGATGTGACCACCTGGGTGCCTTGTGCACATTCGAGTGGCCCGTTCGCTATTTTCTCCATTGTGGCATCATTCGGTAGGGCGCGTCGTGTCGCAGCATGTGAGGTTGCCCGACCGGGCATGTTCGGGTCAGGCCGTTTCATTAGTGGGCGCCCGTATCAGTTTTGCTAAGTTGTGACTGCCTGGGTTCCTTGTACACGTCGAGCGGCTTGTTTTTTTTTTTTTTTTCCCTTTTTTTTTTTTTTTGGAATCATTCGTTGACATTGTGTCGCTCTGATGTATTGCATGGGCGTGTTTGGGTCGGGTCGGGCCGTTTCATTCGAGGGTGCCCGTATCTGTTTTGCTAATTTGTGACTTCCCAAGTGCCTTGTGCACGTTCGGGTGGCCTATTTACCATTTTCTCCATCGCGTTTTTTCGGGGCGCGCCATGTTGCTCCGTGTGAGTATTGAACGTTCGGAGTCGGAGCCGTTTCATTCAAGGATGCACTTATCATTTTTTCTAAGTTGTGACCGTAGGAGTGCCTTGTGGACATTCGGCGGGCTGGTTTCCATTTTATCTTTTGACGTACGATCATTGAGTCGGGTGCCTTTATGTCGCGTGTGAGGTCGCCGTCCCCGGGCACGTTCGGGTCGGGCCGTTTTGTTCGAAAGCGCCATTATGAGTTTTGCCTAAGTTGTGATCGCCTGAGTGCCATGTCCACGTTCGTGTGGCCCATTTTCCATTGATACCTTGTGGTATCATTCATCGTGTCGTGCCGTGTGAGGTGGCCTGACCGGGCCGTTTCGTTCGAGGGCGCCCATATTAGTTTTGTTAAGTTCTGACAGCCCGGGTGCCTTGTGCACGTTCCAGTGGCACGTTTGCCGTTTGTTAGCTTGTGGCGTCATTTGGTCGGGTCCGTCGTGTTGTGCCATGTGAGTTCACCCGACCAGGAACATTCTGGTCGGGTCGAGTCATTTCATTCGAGGGTGCCTGTATCATTTTCTTGAGATTTGAACGCCTGGCTGACTTGTGCACGTTTGGGCACCCCGTTTCCCATTTTCTCCCTTGTGGCATTGTTCGGTCGGGCGCGCCGTGTCGCGCCATGTGAGGTCGCCCGACCAGGCGTGTTCTGTTTGGGCCGTTTTGTTAAAGGGCACCGGTATCATTTTTTCTAATTTTTGACCGCTCTGGTCCCGTGTGCACGTTCGGGTGGCTCGTTTTCCATTTTCTCGATTGTGGCATCGTTTGGTTGGGCGTGCCGTGTCGCACTATGGGAGGTCACCTGATCGAGTGCGTTCGTGTCATGTCGGGCCATTTATTTTGAAGTTGCCCATATCAGTTTTTCTAAGTTCTAACCACCGAGGTGCCTTGTGTAGGTTCAGGCGGCCTGTTTGTTGTTTGCTCTCTTGTGGCATCATTCGGTCAGGCACCCTGTGTCACGTCCTGTGAGGTCGTCTGAAGGGGTGCGTTCAGGTCGGGTCATTTCATTCGAGGGCACCTGTATTAGTTTTGCTAATTTATGACTGCCCGAGTGCCTTGTACATGTTCGGGCGACCCGTTTTCCAATTTCTCCCTTATGGCATCGTTCGGTTGGGCGCGCTATGTCGCGCACGCGGGTCGCCCGACCGCGCGTGTTCAGGATGGGTTGTTTTGCTTAAGGGTGCCCGTATCAGATTTGCTAAGTTGTGACCGCCCGGGTGCCTTGTACATTTTTTGATCGCCTGTTTATCATTTTCTCCCTTGTGGCATCATTTGGTTAGGCGCGTCGTGTCGTGCCATGTGAGGTTGCGCGACTGGGTGCGTTTGGGTTGGGCTGTTTCATTCGAGGGTGACCATATTAGTTTTTCTAAGGTGTGACCACCGGTGTGCCTTTTGCACATTCAGGTGGCCCTTTTTTCATTTTCTCCTTTGTGGCATAGTTCGTTCAGGCACTCTGTGTTGCGTCGTGTAAGGTCGCTTGAACGAGCGCGTTCAGGTCGGGCCATTTTGTTCGAGGGCGCCCGTATCAGTTTTGCTAAGTTGTGACCACCCGGGTGGCTTATCCATGTTCAGGCAACTCATTTTCTATTTTCTCTCATGTGGCATCATTCGGTCGGGTGCGTGGTGTCGCACCGTGTGAGGTCGCCCGAACAGGCACGTTCGGGGCGGCCCGTTCGTTCGAGGCGCCGTATCGGTTTTGTTCGTTTAGCGACCACCGGATGCCTTGTGTAGGGTCGCTTGCTTCAGCCCCCACCCATTTTTTCTATTGTGGCATCATTCGGTCGGGCGCGCCGTGTCGCGCCGTGTGAGGGCGACAGACCAATCACGTTAGGGTCAGGCCATTTCATTCGAGGGCGCCCGTATCAGTTTTGCTAAGTTGTGACTGCCCTGGTGCCTTGTGCACATTCCGGTGGCCCATTTTCCATTTGCTCCCTTGTGCACGTTCAGGAAACCCGCTTGTTGTTTTCTTCCTTGTGGCATCGTTCGGTCGGTTGCACGATGTTGCGTCATGTAAGGTCACCCGACCGAGCACATTCGGGTCATGCCATTTCGTTCGAGGGCGCCTGTATCATTTTTGCTAAGTTGTGACCATCCGGGTGTGTTGTGCACGTTTGGGTGGCCCGTTTTCCATTTTCTCACTTATGGAATCGTTTGTTTGGGCGCTCTGTGTTGTGCGTGTGAGTCGCTGACGAAGGCTGTTCGGGTCGGAGTTGTTCGTTCGAGGCGCACAGCCATCGGTTTGCTAAGTTATAACCACCCGGGTTGCTTGTGCACGTTCGAGCGGCCCGTTTTCCATTTTCTTTCTTGTGGCATTGTTCGTTTGGGCGCTCCGTGTTGCACTGTGTGAGGTCACTCGACCGGGCGTGTTTGGGTTGGGCCGTTTCGTTCGAGGGCGCCCGGATTAGTTTTGCAGAGTTGTGACTGCCCGAGTGCCATGTGCACGTTCAAGTGGCCCGTTTTCCATTTTCTCCCTTGTGGCATCATTCGTTCAGGCGCTCCGTGTTGTGCCATGTGAGGTCACCCAACCGGGCACATTCAGGTTGAGCCGTTTCGTTTGAGGGCACCCGTATCATTTTTTCTAAGTTGTGATCACCCTGGTGCCTTGTGCACGTTTGGGCAGCCCGTTTTCCATTTTCTACCTTATGGCATCGTTCGGTCGGGCACACTGTGTCACACCGTGTGAGTTCACCCGACTAGGCATGTTCGGGTACGGTCGACGTTACGAGGCACCGTATCGGTTTTGCTAATTTGTGACCGCCCGTGCCTTGTATGCATTCGGGATGCAGGTGCCTTTTTCTCCCTTGTGGCATCGTTACGATTCGAGTCCGTCATGTCGCAGAGTGTGAGGAATCATATTGCAGTGTTTGAGTCCCGGTTGTTTTGTTTGAGGGCACCCATATCGGTTTGCTAATTTGTGACCACTCGGGTGCCTTGTGCACATTCGGTCGTATTTGCGCCATGTTGCACCATTCGGTCGGGGCGTGACGTATCCGCCTTGTGTGAGGTCGCAGAGCTTGGCTCGTTCGGGTTGGGTCGTTTCATTTGAGGGCACTTGTATCAATTTTGCTAAGTTTTCACCACTTGGGTGCCTTGTGCATGTTCAGGCGGCTCGTTTTCTATTCTCTCCCCTGTGGTATCGTTCGTTGTGTTGTGCCATTTGAGGTTTCCTGAACGGGCGCGTTCAGGTTGGGCAGTTTCGTTCGAGGGTGCCCATATAAGTTTTATGAAGTTGTGACTGCCTGGGTGCCTTGTGCACGTTCGGGAGGCCTGTTGTCATTATTACCTTATGGCATCGTTTGGTTAGGCACACCGTGTCGCGTCGTGTGAGGGCGCTCCAACAAGCGTGTTCAGGTCGGGTCGTTTCATTCGAGGGCACCCGTATGAGTTTTGCTAATTTGTGACCACCGGGGTGCCTGGTGCATGTTCGGGCGGCCCAATTTCCCTTTTCTCTCTTGTGGCATCGTTTGGTTGGGTGCGTTGTGTCGCGCCGTGTGAGGTCACCCTACCAGGCGTGTTCGGGTCGGGTCATTTCATTCGAGGGTGCCCCTATACGTTTTGCTAAGTTGTGACTGTCGGGGTGCCTTATGCACATTCAAACGACCCATTTTCCTTTTGATCCCTTGTGGCATCATTCGTTCGGGCGGATCGTGTCGTGCCATGTGAGGTCGCTCGACTGGGCGCGTACGGGTTGGGCCGTTTCGTTCGAGGGTGACCATATTATTTTTGCTAAGTTGTGACCTCCCGTGTGCCTTGTGCATGTTCAGGTGGCTCGTTTTCCATTTTCTCCATTGTGGCATGGTCCGTTCGAGCACTCCGTGTTGCGTCGTGTGAGGTCACCTGACCAGGCGCGTTCGGGTCGATTCGTTTCATTCAAAGGCGGCCGTATCCGTTTTTTTAAGTTGCGACCACCCAGTTGCCTTATGCATGTTTGGGCGGACCATTTGCCATTTTCTCTCATCTGGCATCGTTGGCTCGGGTGCGCCATGTCGAGCCGTGTGAGGTCGCCTGAACAAGTGCGTTCGGGCCAACCCGTTTCGTTCGAGGGCACCCGTATCAGTTTTGTTAAGTTGTAACCACCTGGGTCTCCTGTGCACGTTAGGCTGGCTCGTTTTCCCTTTTTTCCCTTTTGGAATCGTTCGGTCGGGTGCACCATGTCACGTCGTGTGAGGGCGATAAACCAAGCGCGTTAGGGTCGGGCCATTGCATTCGAGGGCGCCCGTATAAGTTTTGCTAAGTTGTGACAGCTCAGGTGCCTTGAGCACGTTCAGGCAGCCCATTTTCCGTTTGCTCCCTTATGCACGTTTGGGCAGCCCGTTTTCCGTTTTCTCCCTTGTGGCATCATTCGGTCAAGCACACCGTGTCGTGCCATGTAAGGTCACCGACCGAGTGCGTTTGGGTCGGGCCATTTCGTTCGAGGGCGCCTGTATCAGTTTTGCTAAGTTGTGACCACCCAGGTGCCTTGTGCACGTTTGGGTGGCCCGTTTTCCATTTTCTCCCTTGTGGCGTTGTTCGTTCGGGCAACCCGTTTGCCATTTTCTCCCTTGTGGCGTCGTTCGTTTGAGTGCTTCGTGTTGTGTCGTCTGAGGTCGCCCGACCGGGCGCGTTCGGGTCGGGCTGTTTCGTTCGAGGGAACCTGTATCAATTTTGCTAAGTTGTGACCGCCCGGGTGCCTTGTGCATATTTAGGTGGCCCGTTTGCCATTTTCTCCCTTGTGGCATCATTTTTTCGGGCACTCTGTGTTGCACTGTGTGAGGTCGC